>SNQJ01S0050131.1:63547-101308 GCA_010110895.2 Picea sitchensis
TGACTTTCCCTTATTCTACTTGTAGTGTTTTCTCGATTTGTTTTTGGTATTATATCTTCTTCATGCGGTGGTGTTGTTTTGTTCATTGTTGAATTTATATTATTAAGTGCACTTGTAATTTCCATCGTTTGTAATTCAACATTTGAAAATGTCTTTACGTTAATTGAATTGACGTCTTCTTGAGTTGTGATATTGATTGGATCTGCATTTGTTCATTTCTCCACAACTTGAATTTTTCCACCTCAAGACTTCAATTCATAAGTTGTTCTAACTTGTCTTCCAACCACTTCTTTACATTCTTAGATTTTTCAATTTGTCTAAGTAACTTTTGAATATTATTTATTAGATGTAAAAGTTTTTCATTTTATGATTTGTTGACTTTATTTTTAATGGATGAATTCTCAAGTTTCTCATCTTTTAACTCTTTAATTTGTTCCAACAACTTTTGATTAAGATTTCTTGATTATCCTTTTTTGAAAAGTGCTTCTTGAATTCTTTCTCAAAATCTTCCTTCTCTTACTCTAATTTTTTATTAGAAGTGGTTGAACTTCCCCTTCCAATTTTTTATTAGAAGTGGTCCCATTGTGGTTTATTTCAAACCAAGCCGACATATCTCTAAGGTGGCCAACCCTTTTTAATTTTCGGTACGATATAGTCGAGCGAACATATAAATCAGAGCCTAAACAATGTCTACTTGCCAATCACTCTCTTCCAAATTTCATTACGATATTCGATCTTCCATTTTCTTCATTACATGCATAGGTATATATATATCCAGGAATCTATATTCAGGCAGAAGTAGTTGCCATTAGCGAATCTATAAGCATCAAGAAGACAACTATTTTGTGGCTTGTGGAAATTTGTTTTACAACTATTCTCTGCTATACATATATTGTTTTGCTGAGTAACTATGCCGAAAAGAAGAGACGCCCAACAATCTGCAGGTGAAAGTGCTCCACTCGCTAAGCACCCGAAATTAGTATTTCATCTGGAGCTGAACCATTGTGGGTTTGTAGAAACAGGCGTTGCAAATATTGTATCTTCAGCGAGTCTAGGCTGTAGACTAGATCTTACAAAAATAGCCCAGTCGTGTTGGAACTGTGAGTATGATCCCCAACGTTTCCATGCACTGATTTTCAGGACAAGGGATCCTCGTGCTACACTCCTCGTGTTTTCATCCGGAAAGATGATTGTGATGGGAACGAAATCCGAAGAAGACTCACTAAAAGTTGCTAAGCGCTTTGCCCAGATGATTAAGAAGCAAAACTATCCTGTCAAACTTCAAGAATTCCGGGTGCAAAATATAGTGGGGACTGCTAAATTTGAGTTCGAGTACTCTCTAGAAAGGCTATGCATAGCCACTGATCACATAGACAGAATCACATACGAACCTGAGGTTTTTCCTGGCCTCATATATCGGATAAGAGAGCCCTACATAATGGTTGTGCTAATTTTTCTTCCTAGAAAAGTTGTAGTTACAAGAGGAAAGTCTATCGTGGACCTAAATGCCACCTTTGAATGCATGTACCCTATTCTGAACGAGTACAGGAAAACGTCATGCCTCCACGTTATTACATTAATGGTTCCCTTCCAGAGGTTTTATTTTTTGTTTTAACTTTGTTGGCGTTTTCTAGAATTCTGTTGTGATTCTAGAATGTAGGTTTTGGATAAACTTAGTGCAAGTGACCAAACCATCAAGTAATGAGATTATATGATTAACCACATAGTAATCATATTGTATTAAGCACAATAGTGTCACAAGAAATTGAGCCATCAATAAAAGATATTGTATAGCCAACCACATAGTAACCATACCATATTAAATGATAATAATATTGTCAACCATATTAAAATATGGTTTATTATATGGTCAAATGGTAATGATGATGATGATGATGACCTTATGTCTCTCCATTGAGTTGAACATTGGTTTATCTAAACTTGATATACAAAACTTAATTATTTTGTTTCATTAATTAAATTACCGAGTTCACTTTGGTCTTCAAAGGTTAACATATTAAAAATATCATTGGTATTACAAATGTTTTGAAAATGAGTTTTAATATTCCCGTAAGTTGTGTAACCTATGACAAAATGTTTGTCATATTCTAGTCTGTTAAAATTGCAAACTTTACAAATTCTTTTTTTCCATTTTATTTTAAAGAGATTGTTCTTATCTTGAAAAATTTATTTTTTTCTTGAGACTAGCAATAGTGTAGAGATAATTTTGATCTTCTTGAGGTTGGATAGATGGCCTCTTTTTAGTAAACCAACTTTTTATTTTTCTCAATCTCATTATAACACCATATTTATGATGGTGTTGATATTCTAAGAGCATCCTCTTATGTTACTCCCTAATAACATAGCCACATAATACCATTTGTAGATCACTCTTCCTTTAGCCTTAGTGACTTTTACAAATGCCAACTAGATTGACAATGTGATGGTGATGATTATATTCCAATGAGACCAACTTTACCTTGAGGGAAAATGATAAGGAATTAATTTTAATTTTTTTTCTTTAAATTTCTTTTTTATGATATAAAAGATTGGATTTCCTAAGTCTCCATGGTTTTGGTGAGTTAACAAATAACGAAAATGAGTAGTGTTACAAATATTTTGAAATTGAGATATGGGCATTTGTTGACCATTTAAGAGGGTAGAGGATGACCCTCTTAGTATCACAAAGATAACAAATTATTTCATCCCATAGAGTTTTAGGATTATGAAACTCATAATAGTTAGTTATTATTTTAGTAATGTTGATTTTCTTGTTTAAGATAGCTATAATAGAAATACAGTTTTGGTGGTGTACATTGGGGTTCATAACTTATTTATAGTACCTTCATTTTTTTGATACTATATTTCTTTATTACACCACAATTTCTATTTTAATTTAGTCGTGATGGTGTTTTTAATGCTATAATGACTTTGACTAGAATTTGAAGAAATGTTAAGAAGTCTCATCTTTCAAGTTAGTTATCTTGTGCTTATCCATTAGGTACCTAATCATAGCCATACTCTTAAGAATATAGGAAATGACCCTTAATTGTATAATCCCAACTGTATAATGTCCTTGTTGGGATCCTCCTTAGGGGTGTAATTGGAGACCAATGGGCCCACTAGAGTAATAATAGTGTAGGCCATTTAATGTAAAGTGGACTAGGCCTAGTATGTTTTTTATTATTAAATAAGGCCCACTATGGTAGTTAGCACTGAATAAATGTAATGTGGCCTCATTAAATATTGTCCACTAGGTAGTTAGAAGGTTGTTATGATTAGGGTTCTCTTGTTAACTATAAATGAGGATGGAATCCTTATGGAATATGTCTGGAAAAATATTGTATTTGGAGCTTAGCTCATTGAGAGGTCACCCAACCTTAAGAGGTAAGTGAGCAAGATTGGATTCCATTCATAAAAAGCTAATTGTAAGGTGTTTCCCTACTTTAAAGATATTTTTATAAAATCAAGTAACAGGGATTCTCTATCTTATTTTTTGATATTTTGTATGTGATAGAATTTTCACAGCTAAGGTACTTAACAATTGGTATTATAACAGAAAATGGGGAGATGTTAGGAAACAATTTCCGAAAAGGGAAACAAAATTTTTAAATTTTCGAATAGTTGATGGGCCTCATATAGTTAAGGAGGATTGCCTCATCTTCCCTCAATGGGGAATTTTGTCACCATGGAGAGGAATTTGTTGTGGGTTTAAGCCTTGACATGAAGGTAATGGGTGCAGACATGGAGGGGGTAGTGGAGCCTTTATGTATTGAAGGAGCGCCCCCCCTTGTGGGAATATATGGATGGTGTTCCATAGTCTAATGATCCCTCTCTAGTGATTGTGTGTGAGGAGGAGGTGAGGAGCACAAAGAGCACTCTAATCCATCACAATAGACATGGCCTAGTACCGAATTGTAGGGTTCGAGGTTTCATGCATAAATTCCCTTGAAAAACTCTAGCAAATAATGGTACCATATTGGTTATGGATCTAGATTATTTCAATTTTTCCTTGTAGACAAAGAGGAATACTTGGGGGAGGCACATGCACTTGGAAACCAAAGGAATGATCCTTTCTTTTTTTCGTCGAATGTTGGATGAAGAAGAATTCATTTGTCGGTGCCTTTTGAACTAGGAAGCTAAGGTGATTTTCATGAATTCTTATTGGGCTCTGGAATCGAAATATGTTTGTTTTCTATTTAAATTCAATGTCATATTCCATCATGTATTATAGTTTGGTATTTGGAACATTGCAAGATCTCCTTCATATGTTTATTATTGGAGGACATATTTCAACTCTTATAATTGTAGTTCGGCCCACTATCCACTTTGGTTGGAATTCTTGGCCTTACCTACATACATTCACCCCTTCGTCGATTTATTTGATCAATAGTTTTGTAAGACTCTAATCCCCGATGTACGTTGCAACTCCTTCCATTCGAATATAAGGGTGTGTGTGGAGGTGTATTTAACACATAATCTTATCTCCTTCATATTTGTGTGCACCATTGACAGGGTCCCCTAGCAAAAGGTGTAGTAAATTAATTTATTAAATGTGTTTTCTTCATGCCAAGATCACCTTATTCGAGATTTATTACTTCTTAGACCCAAGTTGGCAAAGGTGGGTGGGGGAGGTTTTTTTCACCCTTGGTTTCTTAGGGTACAAAGATAGGTGGTATATCTATGGATTTGTGGTAGGGTGTTGGGGGCCATAGTCTCTTACCAACAATTCTTTCAGGAACAGTTGGAACTTCATTTGATGGCTCAAGATATGTCATCATTATGTCGAGTGGTTCAAGAATAGTTGGAACTTCATCTGTGTGTATTCCTAGTTGACCATTGTTTCAACATGTTCCTTGGGTTATCATTTGTTCCATGATGTTAACAACTTTACACATTTAATAACAAGAGTATCTCTCATCAATTGTAAGTTGTACCATGCATAATTGCATTTCCTATTGATATTGTAAACGAACTGTTATATCCTTGAATAACTTGATGTACTATCATTAATGACATGTATACCTATGCTTCATTAGTGAACTACCTTGCAAAATTTAGAGTAAGATGACTTGCATTAATTGCATACAATTTTCATTCATTAATGATTGGGTTGACTTGGTAAATAGTGGATATAGAATAGTATAAACAAAAAAAATGATGGCTTGCAACTTCCCTAATTGATTGCACCAATTTCAACCATACTTAAATATCGATTTTGAATTTGAAAATGATTTGGGTTCTTTCACATCTCCTCAATTATCCTCATATTTTTGTTGCTTCATACTATCACTACGATGATATGGTATTGATATCATCCTCATGTTTGAACAAATCATCATGTATTCTAAATAGAACTATTGTCGATATTGATCCTTATTGCAACTGTATTGCAAACAAAGAGGTAGATTCACTATAAAAGAAAGATGTTCTCAAGGTATGCATATACATTTTATACTTACTCCTAGATTACGATCTTATCATATTTAATTAATTAAAGGATATATTTTCATATTAAGATTCATTTTCATAACCCCTATGCCTAAAATTATAATTGGAAATTGGAAGCCTATATTGGCTCTACCTCTATATTACCCTGAATTTATAAAATAACAAAGTATTTACTTGAAGATAACTTTGAATGCGATTTAGAGATCAATGCTTGGACTGCATCTATGGAAACTATAGTTTGAGAAGTAAATCCTAATGCAATCAATACCCAAGCTATGTGTAGTAAATGCATAGTATTGCATATAATAATTCCAAATTCAATGGATGAATGTTTATAATACATTATCTCCATCTCTTCATTTACAAGACAAGTTAGTGAGCATGGACCATGTCTATATTTTTCCACATGGGCAATATCAATGAATTCCAAATGGTGTTGACCATCTATGAATTTTATTCCATGGAATGTTTTATCCCCACACTTGAGGTATCCATTCTGAAGCACTCATATCAAATTACTAAACTTTCCCTACCTCCTAACCATTAGAAAGAATGACAAAATAAATTTGTTACTCCTCTCTTCAAAGAGAAAAAACACTATATAGATGGTAAGGTGAACTAGTTAATGAAAGAAATGGAATATAATCCCCAAGCAATAACTGAAGTAATTAGTCTTCAAATGAAAAAATTGATGATATGTATATATATATATATATATTCTTAGAGAAAAATGATGATACCTATATTTGTAGAAGATAAATTACTGACACCAACGATGAGGATATTAATGGGGTGAGCGAGTCGAACCAAAAAAATGCTTACTAGAGAGTAGTACCATGATGATCAATGTGACACAAGGATTCTATTGAGATAGGTCCCAAACAAGGGTGATGTGACAAACCAAAGACATGGTTTCTAAACCTATTATATTTCATGTGTGTATGCTTCCGCTATCTATTGAACGAGAGATCTTTGTGTTATTTACATATGCTAGAACACATCTCTAGCCTAAAAAAAAAGAAATCTCTCAAAATGTGCTCAAGAAAGTGCTCTAATACCACTTTTGGTGTTCCAAATAGAAATATTATGAATAGAAATTACAAATATTACTCATATTTACAATAGAAATGAACATAATTGCAACTGCAATAGACAATTAAGAATCAAAATATTATACCTTTAGAAACATAAGCAATATTCACTTGCCTCTGCAAGGGGGAAACCTCCAATTGAGTAGATCTCCAACTACAAATAACTTCACAAGACATATTTTACAATGGTTGTACATATTTATATAGTACTATCTACCCCCTAAGAACATTCTAGAGAAGGAAATTTCTAGTAGGCAGAACCTTCTAGTAAGCTTTCTTACATTTATTTCTTTCACACTACTACATGGGCCTTATTTACTAGTGATGACCTTGATACATCTAGAAATACATGGAAATATATCTATCTACTTAGGGGTTTAGGGAGGTTAGGGCCATAACACTTGGAATGTATCTATGGAAAGCGTAGTTTGAGAAGTAACTCCTAATGGGATCAATACCAAGTTATGCGTAGTAAATGCATAGTATTGGATATAATAATTCATAATGGGATCAATACCAAGTTATGTGTAGTAAATGCATAGTATTGGATATAATAATTCTGAATTGGATCAATGCAAGTTTATAATAAATTATCTTCATCTCTTCATTTACAAGACATGTTAGTGAACATGGACCATGTCTGAATTTTTCCACATGGGTAGTGGGTAGTGGAAATGAACATCAAATGGAGTTGATCATCAATTACTTTTATTCCATGTCATGTTTTATCCGCACACTCGAGGCATCCATTATGAAGCATTACTCTCCAATTTATAAATTTTCCCTACCTCCTACCCATTAGAAACAATGGTAGAAAAAAATTGTTACCCATATCCAATTTTTAAGCAATTAATGTTATTTAGTGTGAGTAATATGTCTTCCCAATGCCATTACTGAGAAATACAATGGCACTTATATGGAGAAAGGGTACATACAATGGAACCTGTAGCCTCTTCCTCAATGTTACTAAAGAAAAAATAAAGTCCAAATAGGTATCAATTTATAACAACTTGGCATATTTGATAAGAAAAAACATTTTTTGAATAATTGTGAGCTTGCATGTGTATCTCATGTCTCTGCATATGAAAAAACATTGAAAAAGAGTTGACCTCATTCTCAAAAACACAATTACAACGAAGTTTCCAAAAGAGAAATAAAGTAGAAATCCTCATACAATGCTAAATTCCATTGAAAGAAGAGTGATGTAAAGTCCCGAAGTCACCAAACAACAATGCACGCCAATGTTTCCCCCCTTGAAGAAGAGCTAAATGCTACGTTTCCACATAATCCAAAAAATTCCTATTTTGGGAGTTGAGGGGTCTCCCTTTTCACCTTCTTTCAACATCCCAACTAGAGATGCCTTGTCCTCTTCATGAGAGAGGTTACAAAGTTGTTACACTCTAGCCCTTTAAACCTCGATTACGAAAAACCAAGAAAACCCTAGCCTCCACCAAATATCCACAACAAAATAGCATCAACAATGGAAAATCCTCTTTGGATTCAACACTTGGCTTCCACAAGTATGTTGGACATCTCCTTCTCTTCTTCTCAATCAATATCCTCTAGGGTTTATCACAAACCCTAGCTTCTTTGCCTCCTTAAGGTGAAACCCTAACACTATAAAAACCTTTAACTTCTCTAGGAACTCTAGCACTTCAAGACAAAGAGAGATTGTAATATGAAGAGTACAAAGAGAGAAAGAGGCTAGTTTTCTACACTCCTCACATCTCTAACACAAAATAATGAATGAACAATAAATGAAAGGAATCTGTCCTTTATTTATATAAGAGGTAAGGGAGGCCAACATTATAAAGTGTGCCCAAACCCTTATAATCAACCTATCTCTAGAAAGTAATTCCACACATGTGAAGCACTCTTCTCCAAAACACACATGTCAAGCTCCAAGGTGATGTTATCCAACAAGAAAGATTTCGAGGCATGTGAATTAGGTGTAGATGTAGAGATGTGAATATTTGTTTCTTATTTTGCCTAGTATGCTTATTTTCCTATATTTTTTTAACTTGTTATTGTATTCTTGATGGACCTTGATTTTTATTAATATGTAGTATAATTTGTGGTTCGCAAATTCCAAGATTTAAGAATATTTAATTTATTTCATAGTTTTTTGTTGTGATTTTAAGAATATTTAATTTATTTCCAAATCACTGTTGAGGAACTCTATTTAAAAAACTATTTTTTGGAGAACGTACATGCTCTATTGCACTATTGTCCACATACATATGCTTGTTTCATGCTAGAAATCCCATGTACATACGCTAGATGCATACTAAACAACCCTTGTTTACCTCCAAAAATTGAAAAAAAAAAAAAAGTTCCAAGGAAATCAACGGAGTTTACGGGCTATTGAGGGTTTCCCAACCAATTTACCCATTGTAGCCCATCCCCAAACCGAATAACTATTCTTCTTTCATATAAAAGTAAGTATTGGGGTCTCGTTTCCACATAAATCATTAGAACAGTGAAAATATGCCCAAATCCATTTTCCCTCCTTACCCAAGTATATGCAACCCCCTGTGATTTTTTGCCTCAGCATTCCCTCTCTAGCCTTTTCTCCTATATAATCCCTTCCCTTCCCCTGAATTGATCAATTGATTGTGAGAGAAATAATTGGGATATTTCACTTGGAGCAACATTAACAGGATCTCGGACCAGGTTCACGAAGCGTCGACCTACAAAGGTTGTAATTTTCGATTTTGGATTTGAATAAAAGAATATTTTTCCTATCCCAAATGATATATTTATGCTTTTAATTTGATTTATGTATAATGGTTTATATCTAACCCTAATATTCATTAGTAGAGATAGAATATTTATAGTGTTGTTTTCCTAAGTGTCGTTGTAGGTCAGTTTTGGGAGGAGACTTGCATCGTGGGACCTACAAAGCTGGAGGTGGTATACATCGAACATTGGACCAAAGGTACTACTTCTAAGCTACTTTCCTATCTCTTTCTGTTCATCTATTTAGAGTGTTTGGGGTAGTTTATGAATTAGATTGTCTTTTAAGGGAGATCATAGCTCTACCTATACTTTGACCCTGGTATAGTAATAGGGGGATTTTCCCCGCTAGAAGAATTGGTGACTCCACTGGGGAGTCTCTCAAGGGTTTTAGAGGGAGGTTTTTGGGTTTTAATTGGTTTCTTTACTGCCTTTTGAGTTTTTATCAAGTTCACTGAGTCTTTTAAGGGTCTCTAGTAACCTACAAGGTGCCTACCATCTTTCCTTGCCCAGTCAGTATGCCCAGTATTTTTCTTTTTTGAAAAATCCCAGAGGTGTATGCGCTCTGCTTTCGTTCGGCCTATGTACATACACAGTTTGCACAGTAGATAGCCTGTGTACATATGCAGGTTGTTGGTGCAACAACCTGGGTCTCCGTGTCTTGAAAGTGTTTGTAAAAAGGGAGGTGTTTCTCTCTCTTGACATAAGTTTGGGCTTCCTAGGGATTTCTTGGACCTTACAGAGTCTCTAGTTTTGGCCTTAGCTTAGGTTAAAGATTCGTTTTCAACTTGTTTTCTTGGTTTTCTTTTGTTTTCCCTAGAGGTTTAGAGTGAAATTTCAAGTTTTAGATCTTCCCTGGGTTTCTTTTTGAATCCCTATGTTTACGCAGGCTTAGGCTCTATGTCAATATTTTATTTTGTTTTCTCTTTTCATGTTTCTTGCTTTGAAAAAAAAAATACTTTGGCTTTTCTTGTTAAAGCAGTTCAAAAAATAAAAGAGATTTGTTTTTCTTGCATTTAGTTTGGTAACGTAGCCTAGGTTGTTTGTTTGAAAAAGAAAATAGTTTCAGTTTCAAAGTTCGTTCTTGCTTTCTTGAAATATACATAGTTTTTCTTAGTCAAACGAAATCACTTTTTAGGAAAATTTCAATTATAATATCTTGAACCGTTAATTTGAAAAGTTGATATTTACAAAGAGTTTTACAAGATTTTTTCTTTAAATTTGAAGTATCTTTTTTCTTTTAAATGCTTTAAAATTTTCTTCATTTTTCCTCGCTTCCAAACACCATTAGTTGCACGATCACATCCTTTTTGTAAATCAAGCATTAAAATTAATGCTTAACTTAAAATATATTAGACTTTCTATTTGTAGGGTTCACTGACTAGTTTAAGCTTTTAGGGCCTTGAAATAGGTGTGAAGAGGAAACTCTTCAAGGCCATTTAAAACAAGCATTGGAGTATGAGATAGGGAGTGTCTAAATTCCAGTGTCGTAAGAGTTAATCGGGACCCCCCTCTAACACAAGGCCTAAACATGAGGTTGCGTGAGGAAAGGTAGAGGAGATAACCCCTCCAAATCTAGAGCAAACATAGTGGGGATTGTATATTGAGGGTCTTTCTTTGGAACAATATTTATCGCATTTGCCTACGGAGCCTCATGGACCTCGAATCCATTCGATATCCTTAGTTGTATTCCTGACCAATTACTTTTAACACTCTTGAAGGGCTTCATACTTTTTATCCTGCTCATTACGATCAGCCCAACTGTCAATTGTACCCACCTGGTGGCTGACTGCGAGATGGAAACTTAGTTGCCTATTTTTTACAGACTTACATAGGTGACTGTGGGGGTATACCGTGGTACCTAGGGTTGATGTCAAATCGTGCTTCGTAGAGTATACCTGGAGGGTGCTTCCATGTTCGAGTTTCACTTGCACCGGTTAGTTTCTCTAATGTCGATTGGCGTAACTATCCTTCCCACTAGTTAGTTGACTGCTTCATTTATCTTTAGGAAACTTTTAGTGTGTGTTATGTGTTTCATGCTAGTCAAAACTTACTGTGTTGGTTGATCATTTCACAAAGTGGAATATCAACAACTCCTCCGGTCACGAAGGATTCATGGCCTGTCGTCGGTTACTTTGGAGCCACCTCTGGCACCGTTGAGGTGAACACTTGATCAAGAAGGATCATTCGAAGAGACTGGGCCACATGAAACTATACCTGAGTTATCTCTGAGAGAAGAATTTCCAGCCCCGAAGGAATCCATCGTTTACACCTAGAGACCGAAGGTTTAAGACCAACAAATTCTCCAATCAACAACTTATTGGCACCGCTTTTAATTTTGATAGTCCCCCTCAAGGTGAATTCTCATGAACGCTAGTTCATTCAGCGAGCGGCGATGGAAGAAAATGTTGCTACTTTGTTAGGGAGTCCTTGTACTCCCACTAGAACTATCGCTGGAGGGGGCATTGTACCTCCTCCCCCACCTCCGCCTGTCAAGACCACAGTTGTCCTAACACCCATGAATTCAAGCAGTGGATCGGTTCCTTTGACGGCTTTGACCATTGTTTCGTTCACTCAGAACACGACATGTGCTCCCTTCTCATATGGGATGCCCGACTTTGACTCAAATTCAGTGCTTACTTAATCTACTTTACAGACCATGGGTCTTGGGGTAGGGAGCTCTAATGCTCCTCTGCAAGGATCATTCGCAGGAACTACCTCCCCTTTCTATGTTATTCCTTACAGTGGGGGTCATATATTATCCATCAATTGATTTTTCCACCAATGACTCGTCGTGTTAACACATATTGAAAAGGTTTCACGACAGCTACGACAGTGATCTTACAAAGTAAGATGTAATGATGGAACCTTTGGACATCATGAACAACTACCAAAACAAGTTTCTCAACATGTGTGTAGTTGAGTTCTGGTCCTACTAATCCTTGGATAAGATAGTAGATAACATGATCTTCGAGTGCGTCATCCTCTTGGACCAAGACCATGCCAATAGTAGACTCGACGATATTAAAATATAACAAGGAATCCTTGCCACAATCCGGAGGACTGAGAAGAGGGGCAGACTTAGGAGAACATTTTAACGCTTTGAAAGAGAATTGAGCCACTTCATCCCAACATAATGGGACCCCATTTTTCAGGAGACATATGAACCCTTTAGTAACCTTGGCATAGTTGGCAACATTACGCCAAAGAAAATTGTCTTTCCCTTGTAGACTTTGACGATGGGGGATTGTGTGCGGGGGAGGCAATTGAACTATTTCCTCAACCGTCATAGGATCGACCACGATCCCTTTATTTTATTTAATAAAACCTAACAAGCGTCTTAATGTCACGTAAAAACTACACTTATTTGGATTCAGGATAATATGATAGTAGCGAAACCTCTCAAAGATAAGTCATAAATGGGAGGGATGATTGGATCTCTTATGAGAACGTGATGCCAGATCATCAAGATATACCTCGACTATGTGTTTGAGGTCATGGAAGGCCAATGACATGGCCCGCTGAAAAGTGGCTCTAGCATTCTTAAGGCCAAAAGGAATTTTTTTGTACGTGAATGTACCCAAAGGACAAATAAATGTTGTTTTATGTTGGTCCTTGCACTTGATCTGAATATGATTGTACTCGAAAAAATGATCCATAAAACAAAAGACAAAAGATCTAGTCAATGAATGTGGTTGGAAAATTATCTTTCGAGCAAGCTTTGTTAAGGTCACGAAATTACATGCACATGCGGATCATACCTTTCTTTTTGTTGACAGAAACAAGGTTTGACACCCATTCCTTCAATTTCATAGGATATATGAAACCATCCTTGATGAGTTTCTCTACCACATCCGTGATCGTCACTGCCTTTCAAGGATTGACCGGGCAAAGATTTTATTGGACAGGCTTAACATCAGGGTAAGTTGTGATCTCGTGTTCAATGATATGTGGATCAATGCCTGGAATCTACTCATAATACCAGGAAAATATGTCATGAAATAATTCAGTGTAGATCTGAATCTCTTCGGGAGAACAATATGCTCCGACGAAGACGTTTTCCATGAGTCTAGGGATTCTAGAGATGTAGATAGGAATTGTTTCAACTATACTTTCCATATTTCACTCAACATAGATTTTGTGCACGGACAAAGGGTTAACAGGACAAGGGGAATCTCCATTCACGGTCGTAATGAACTCTCATGCCTCTATTCTCTTCAGCTCATATAAGAACTAAAATATGTGGTGAAGATTATCCCAAGGTTTTTCTGGCTCAGTCATTGCCTCTAAAAATTCCTTATCACAGGGAAAGACTAATTCTATAGGATCGTAAGTGGTGAGAGAGTTTTGAGCCCAAATAGGCTCTAGAATGGGATCTAGCTCATATGGGGGAATCGAATCAGGGTTGGTTGAGGCTTGTTGGACAATATTGTACATAACCTCAGCAACCGATAAGGGCATAGTCGTTCTGGGGTGCCCTACCCCTTCCATCGAAGCCAATGGGGAAGGTAAAATCCATGGGTCGTTAAAGTAACTCATTCTAAAAGATGCGACTTGAAAAATCGCAGCCTTCGGCTGGTCGAGGACAGTCGAAATAAACTTGACATCATTGGGAGGTGGAGGATAATTAAAATTCCCCATTAAAGATGGAAATAATCTAGCACCTAAGTTGATGGTACCTAGATACAGGTTGTCATTCATAAGGACCTTCGATGCCCTCGATGAAGGATCAGGAAGGGAGAAGGATAACTAATCAACGATTATGATCCGATCTTCGTGAGGAAAACATAAGACCCGAAAAACGGTTGACACAACCACTGTCATAGCGTAGGTCCAACTCTTTGATAACAAAGTATTGTAGTCGAGAGGCGCATTGTTATGAACACAATATATAATAATAAGTGTAAATACATCATAAATAGTTAATGAATAATAATGAAGAGACACCTTCCTAGTGAAAGGCCACGTCTCTTCACGAAAGAGCACCCCTGCATGGGTATATAAGGTCCTCATTCTTATTGTACTCATCATCTCATATTCATATACATTATTATTTAATATTTTATCCTTTATGGATTAGAACCTGTTTTCCTACCTACATTGGGTATTTATCTGGTGAACTGGCTTGATTCACCACAGTGGTATCATAGCTTTGTCTTGATCCGGCTTTTGGCCACAAACAAAGTTTCTCTAAATTTTTTGCTCCTTGACCATAATTGGCCCTTGGCCATTTGAAGTCTAAAATTCCCGCTGCAGAATACAATATTGAAGAAAAATAAACTATTACCAAAAAAAATAAAATTAAAAGTAAAAAATTAAAAAAAATAAAAGTAAAGAGATTCCTTCCACCTTGCATTGACAAGAATATTGAAAAGAAAGAAAGTGTAAAATAATGGTTTAAACTACCACAAATTTTCCGTTAAATTCAAACTCTCTTACTTCAACACAAGAATTAAATATCTCTGGCGTGGAAATTCATGTACAAGAAATTTTTGAACAAGAAGTTTTTGTTTCCATAAAGAAAAAAGAAANAAGGAAAAAGAAAATAATATTTTTTTCCTATTATAAAGAAAAATAAAAGAATAAAAACAAAATATTATTACCAACGAATGGTACATCAATATCCGCATCCGCTATTTACAGTTGTGCAACCAAAAGTTATTATGTACAACATTTTTCGTACGATTTTAAGTGTGGTAACTCTACTGTTCATTATACCAATCCACACCATTGTTATAGAAGTAAAAAGATAAATTTTCACCGTTTAACAAAAAGTCACGACCTTTGTTAAAACAAAACGGAAAAGAAAAAAAAATAATTAACTTCTACGTTATATTAATTTTAAGAAGTGAAGAATATATGGTGAAAAATATAAAAGGAGGATATATAATAAATAAGTCAAAAGTTTCAATTAAAAAAAATGTTGTTTTAATGTTCACAAATTTCGTGAGTTAAGGAATGAGTATAACTAAAATATTTCTTTTGAGAAGTGTGAAGGTAATATTAAATTATTTTTCATTAATTACCAAGGAAAAAAAAAGAGATCAAGTGAATATAAAATTACTTTTGGTAAAGTATAAGAAAATATTCAAAGTTTTTGAACTTTATATATATACAAAGAAGAATTATCAAGGATTAATTTTTTAAAAGAGTATAAAGAAATATTAGAGGAAGATATCTATTAATTCAAGAATCTTAAGTCTTATTATTATTAAAGGGATATTATAATAATTATAAGGTCAATACAAATTAAAAATTACTTTTTAAGGAAGGGATATTTTCTCGTAAAAATCATTTATCTAGATGCATCAGATTATTAACATTTAGAGGAAATATTCAAGAAAAATAAGTTAGCATCCATATTTTCCTAAATAAGAAGAAAAATCATATAAGTATGGATTTGGAGAATCAAGGTGTGTGTCAATTATAATGTGTCTTTACATTATTAATTAATTATTTATATTTATATTTATATATACCAATGTTCATTACATTTCCTTCTCCTTTAGAAATGTTTTGTCCTCAAAGCATAATTATGGAAAGGCTTTATGTCTTGTTATAGCTTGTAATGTCTTTGCTTGGTACTAAGTTCTTGATGTTGTCATGGTTGATCATACTAGACAATACTAACTTCTAAGTGTTGAGAATAATTGTTGAACCGTAAAATGATCTTACCATCCTAATTTGATCCTTTGTGGACTATTGTGCTTATAGGATTCCTGAAATTAATTGTTATCATGGGAGTCAATCACGTACTGACATCAATATCCATCATACAATACGCCAATTGTTTATGTTTCGAAATACGTTGATACTTTGACTAGTGAAGGTACCTTCTCTTGTGACTCGGATGTCGATAAGATATCTTTGTAGCATGACTTTCCCTTATTGTACTTGTAGTGTTTTCTCAATTTTCTTCTGATATTATATATTCTTCATGCACTGGTTTTGTTTTCTTCATCGTTAAATTTCTAGTAGTAAGTACACTTGAAATTTCCATAGTTTGTACTTCAATATTAAAAAATGTCTTTACTTCAATTGAATTGGAATCTTCTTGAGTTGTGATGTTGATTGGGTCTTAATTTGTTCATTTTTTCACAACTTGGATTTTTTCACATGAAGACTTCAATTGATCAATGGTTCTAACTTCTCTTCCCAGCACTTCTTTACATTCTTAGGTTTTTCAATTTGTCTAAATAAATTTTGATTATGATTTCTTAGACATGAAAATTATTATTTTTTGATTTGTTACTCTGTTAAATAAATGGATTCTCAAGTTTCTCATCTTTTAACTCTTTAATTTGTTCCAACAACCCTAAGATTTCTCACTGGTGCTTCTTGAATTCATTCTCAACATCTTCCTTCTCTTATTCTGTTTTTTTATTATATAATAAAAGTGGCCGAACTTTGCCTTAAATTGCAGTTTATGTCAAACCAAGCAGACATATCTCTAGGGTGGCCGACCCTATTTAATTTTGGGTACAAGCGCACATATAAATCGGAGCTTAAACAATGTCTTCTTGGCAATCACGCTCTTTGATCTTTCATTTTTTTCATTACAGGCATATCGAGAAATCTATATTCAGGCAGAAGCAAAGCAGTTGCCATTAACGAATCTATAAAAAACAAGAAGTCAACTATTTTGTGGCTTGTGGAAATTTCTTTTACAACTATTTTCTGTTATACATATATTGTTTTTCTGAGTAACTATGCCGAAAAGAAGAGACGCCCAAAAATCTGCAGGCGAAAGTGCTCCACTCGCTAAGTGCCTGAAATTAGTATTCATCCGGAGCTGAATCCTTTTGGGTTTGTAGAAACATGTGTTGCAAATATTTATGCCGAAAGGCGTATACCTATTGGAGATGGGCACAATTAATGATCTTTTAATCTTAAATTCTAATCTGATAGTTATGCATTGAAGATGCTGGCATATTCTTAGTCGTCCTCCAAAATCAATGGATCAGATTTATTGTTGATAACTTCTTTGCATTTATAAATGCCTCTGTTAACCTGTTTACTTTTTAACATTTACCTAATCATATTAAGAAATTACTGTAACATCATATGATTGCCACGTTTAAATGATTAACTTTTGGAATTCTTGAGAATTTCATTATCTAGCTCAATTAGAGTTTCATTATCTGGCTGGATTTTTTTTAAAGCGATTTTTTTTTTTTTTTTNCTCTTTCCGGGTTCAACAGCCGCGAGTTAGCGGCTCTGCTAGTGTATCTTCAGCGAGTCTAGGCTGTAGACTAGATCTTACAAAAATAGCCCAGTCGTGCTGGAACTGTGAGTACAATCCCAAACGTTTTCATGCACTCATTTTCAGGACAAGGGATCCTCGTGCTACACTCCTCGTGTTTTCATCGGGCGAGATGATTGTGATGGGAACGAAATCCGAAGAAGACTCACAAAAAGTTGCTAAGCGCTTTGCCGAGATGATTAAGAAGCAAAACTATCCTGTCAAACTTCAAGAATTCCGAGTGCAAAATATAGTGGGGACTGCTAAATTTGAGTTCGAGTACTCTCCAGAAAGGCTGTGCGTAGCCACTGATCACATAGACAGAATCACCTACGAACCAAAGGTTTTTCCTGGCCTTATATATCGGATAAGAGAGCCCTACAGAATGGCTGTGCTTATTTTTCTGTATAAAAAAGTTGTAGTTACAGGAGCAAAGTCTATCACGGCCCTAAATGCCATCTTTGAACGCATGTACCCTATTTTGAACGAGTACAGGAAAACGTCATGCCTCCACGTTATTACATGAATGGTTCCCTTCCAGAGCTTTTATTTTCTGTTTTAACTTTCTTGGCGTTTCCAGAATTCTGTTGTGATTCTACACATGCAAATATTTAGAATCAAACTAACAAGCTATTTACAGATTTAGAATCAGAACTGACGTGCTATGGAAATATGACTGAGTCCTGTACACTGTAAAATCGATGGATCATATTGTACTTACTGGATATTCCGAATACCAACTAATGTCTTAGTATACTAAAAGGTATTTCAAACCCGAAGGTTAAATTTTTGAAGGCAATTTGAGTTTTTAACCATACTCGCCATTGAAGGAGTGTGAAAACATATTAACATATGTGCCAGCAGTAAATACAAAGTATTACCATCTCAAATTGATGTTCTTAAATATCAAGAATGGATGTTCAAACATTTATGCATAGCCTGAGTGTTTTTGGACTTTGAAATGGAAGTTCCATATCATCAACAATGTAGATGTTAATATGCTCATTTTAATTTTTTTATGATAATATAATATTATAAATTAATATAATTAATTATATTATTTTATATTTATATGGATAATTATAATAATAATAATAATAATAATCTATTTTTAAGGTCACAGTCAAGCACACTAAATTGATGTATGAGATCTTTTTGTTTGTGGGATAAGGGACCCCCTCTGCTCAGCCACTAATAAAATCTACGGAGATATGCATACCATATATTAAATATAATGATTATAAAAAGTAAAAATAAATCAAAATCACAATTAATTAATTGATATAATTAAGGATAAAAATCACTTTATAATTGATCAAATAATTATATGTTATAAATTAATTTATAACTGATCATCAAATAACTAGATAATATAAATTAATTTATAGTTTATCGAATAATTAGATATTGTAAATTATATGATTAGTTATATAGTGAATTATATATGATGTAGTAAATTATACAAATAATTTAGTTCAAAGTTATAGTTTAGTATAGTGAGATATTAAATTGACAAAGATATTTTTTTATTTATGGGATAAGGGAGGTTAAGTATTTTAAATTGAAAATGCTATAATTATTTAAGAATAAAATAAAGTTTTCTTTATTTTATTATATAAAAATATTTTTAAGGTAGGGAAATGTCTTACAATGATTTTTGTATGGAATCAATGAACTCTTGTTTACATGTTTTTTATGGTTGGGCTATTTCTTAATGGGCTAAGTTCAAAATACAATATTCTCCCACATATTCTATAAGGATGATTTAATCCTTATTTATAGCTTTAATAATAGATTCTTAGTTGTAAAAACCTCCTAACTATCTTATTTACCTTCTTTGATGAGGCCACATTTTATTTATTCAATACTAACTACTATAGTGAGCATCATTTAAAAATAACAAACATAGTGGACCTATTTCACCTTACGTTGAATAATATTCACTATTATTGGTTTAATTGGCCCCTTGGCCGCCCATTAAACCCATCAATACTTGTTGTGAGGAGGTCCTATGGATGAGTGTTCATCACAATGCTAAAGTAAGAGAGGGAACTAGCATCCCATGTACAAGTGCTATTCACCATGTTAAAATAGTCCATGAAGCTCCACCATAAATATGGGTCCCATGTACAAGTGTTGATTGCAAGGATAAAGTAGTTATACCATGTGCAAGTACTAACTGCAATACTTAAGTAATCCAAGGAGGTCATCCATAAACCTAGGTTCACATTTTGGCCCACACCTATGGTTTATAGCCTAGGTTGATTTTGTGGTTTATGTCTCTGACTCATCCCTTGACTTGACAGGTAGCACTATTGACCCATGACTCTACAAACCTGACAAGTCATTCCATCCACTCATACACTTGATCATTTCCACTCTGTCCCTTGGTTCATTAATAAGTCAAATCAAACCTTGTAAAGGGTGTTGCCAACTCTGATCCAGAATTAGATCTAGGAGCTTGATGAGGCTCAGAAAGGCCTAAATATAAAAGTTAGAATGGGTTCAAAACAGACGTGTGCGTAGACCTCGTTGATACGAACCCAACAAAACTTGAATGGGCTCGAATAAACATCATATTCTCCAAATATCACGATCTGCTCATTTTGCCAAACAGGCAAAACTTTGACGACTCTACAGTCTATACAGTGCCACATGGCAACTGACTGTACAGGTCATATGGTCGTACAAGCTAACGTGGCAGACATAGTTTTCGCTAATGTGGCAGCATTTGGAGGTGACACATGGTAGGTTGATTGGGCATATGGATGGATGACGTGTCGGACAAGTACAGGTGGACCAATTCGGGAGTGAAACGTGTCACCACTGCAAGGGTGACACGTGTCATGCCTGTACGACGTACATACGACACATGGTAGACAGAGACTGGGCAAGTGTGGTGACATGGCAGACACGTGTGGCAGAGATGGATGAATAAAGTGATGACACCTGGCAGTTCTCATGGAATATGGTATGATGCCACGTGGCCCAAAAATGGGCTACCACGTGGCACCCATTTACTGGTTGTTGGTTGGAAAAATTATTTGGAGTTCATGAGGTTTGAACCTGCGACCTCGGCGTGGATGAATGACTTGGCATGGTCGGGCTAGTCAGCCCGCCCTCGTTTTAGTTCTTAACCGATATGCTCGCGGTTTATATTTAAGTTTAAGCTTTGTATGGTTCTTGGGGGATAAAGGGTTGGGGCTTAGCCCCAACCCACTGTTCATTTATGTGCACGCAATCATTTTGTCACAACCCACTCTGTTTGCAAACAAGCTAACCCATAGTCCAACGCCACCACACTCCTTATGACTCGGGCATTACACCATACCACAGGGTTAGGCATGGAGGTTTAGGTACCTACCACCACAAGACCGGGAGTTAAACACCAAGAGGGTCGATCAGTGGGGGTCTTATCCCGTCCGATCGAGTCTAGGTCCTATGGGCGCGTTAGAAATACATGATCTTACGGAGGAGGAGGCTAGCGCGCAGCCCTAGGGGGTTGGCGCTTGGCCACATGATACCATGTGACTATGTAAAAGGGGTGCGTGCCCAGGACAGAGGGGCTTACCCCTATATAATTTCATTTTGTGGGTTATTTACTATATATTGTAGATTTTTAAATGATTTCTTCAGCAGAATTAAGAGATTTTGGTCATTTTGGGGGGATATTGGGCCCTTTTTTAGGCCAGATCGAGGGGGGAAGTTGGGAGATGGTTACCAACTTCAGATCTATATAAACCAGGGATTCTTAAAGCCATGGGAGGACATTCAAAGAATGTTTATGCTAAATATTTTCCAAGACAAAGCCATTTTTATGTAGGGAAGCTATTGAGGAGCGCACCTTTGTGGGCCATTTTTGAGAGCTTCGGTCATTTGATTTCAATGGCGTTTCTTTTGTTGGGTGCTAGAGATCTGGTAGAAAAAGACTAGATCAGTTTTGTACCCTTTTGGAACTGTTATGATGTACTTTTAAAGCTTTGAATAGAAATAAGAAAGCTTCACCCACTAAGACAAAGGCCCGGAGATGTAGGCAAGATTGCCAAACTCCGTTATCACTTTGGTGTTCTATCGTTTGATGTTCTTCTTGCTTTATTTCATATCTGTATATGTGCATATGGTTGTGATGTTTCTTCTATAATTCTTCCTCTTTCATTCAGCTTCCTAAATGGTCAATAAACACATGCATAATAACTCAACCATTGTCATTTAAAAGATCTTTTTGGATCAATCACTAGGCGTTTTCGTAGCACATCTTTGTACAGTTTGTCCCTTTACCATCATTCACCATCATCAAGATGATGTCATGTCTTTTATTGTTTTAATCACCCTTGTCTTCAAAGGGAATATTATGATTTGGTTATTTATGATGTTTTAACTATTTACCAAATTTGAAATCCTGCTCCTAAGCTCAGCGCTGCTGAAACCACTAGTCCAGACATAGTTGTGGATTGCGCTATAGAATTAATTGTTCGAGGTTAATTGGAGACTGAGGTGGATGTAACAACTCCAGGATTTCTTCATATCTTCCATTATTCGCTACCATATCCAGGTACTTTGTGAGCCATTCCAGCTACATTGAAGATCGTTAAGGTGTTTTTCTTATCTTTTGGTAGCACCTGGTGCTGCAAGCTACAACTTCTCCCACCTACCAACCTCTTTACCTTTTCTGCCAAACTCCATAGCCATTTTCATTCTGAATTTTCCCTCCACTGGAACTAAGACCATTTGCTTCAGATTTTGAAAGCTCATTTATCATCTTGGCTCACATTTTCTCATACTACGTTATTGAAACTAACGATAGACTATACTATGAATCCCCTATTCCAGCGCTGCAAATTCCATGTCAAACTATTGCTATCTTCTACACTCAAAGCTCCAACATTAACTCTCCTTTTTCACTGTGTCATCTTATAATTTCATCTCACAAGTCTACTTTCAGTGAGGAGTTAGGAGCCCCTACATTTTTAAAGCTTTGTTGACCTTGTATGGTAGCTTGATGACAGTCTAAAACCCGAACAGTGCAGTCTCCTTACATATCTTTTCTCAGAGTATCTTTTCCTCATTTGAAACCATCAGAACATTCTCTTGTTAATTCTGAAGTGAATTAGAGGAAATCCTTGAATGATCAATTAAGGATCACCTTTAAATCTCAAAAGACCTTTGCCTCTGTTTGGTTTCCTTACCTCTCATAGCATTACAGTTTTTGATCTCCTGCTTCTATACATGGATAGACCTCAAAAGAAGAAATCTCACAAGGGGGTGAGTGTGGTCAGGACTGATCCTTCTGAAATGCACATGTTTGATGTTGAGCATATGATTAGGGAGGTTTTCCAAAGGGTTTGTTGCATCTCTTTTTGTCAAAACATGTAGAGGGGACACCCTTAAGTAGCAAGGCAATTTGCCTTAAACTTTGATGGCACTAAGACCAAGGTAGGAACCCTTGAGTTGGAGGTATCTGAGGCTACTATTGCAGCAGCCACTGGGATACCAAACACTGGTGAGAGGTGGTTCAAATACATGATTCTTAATGAATCATTTTCCAAGGATTTCCTCAAGACAGACTATCAGAAAGACAATTTGTCTAAGGGTGTGCCTAGGAGCCACATGCTTGAGGGTTTTCATAAAATGTTGAATATTATCCAGTGATATTTTACATGTGAGTAGATTTAACATGATATACCAATATCACATTAGAATCTTGCTACATTTCATTGGTAAGGATTTAATGAATATCCCTTTTTATCTGTTAAGAAGTATGGGGAAGATGGTTGATAGGGTCCAAGCCAAGTCCAAGGCTGTGGACACTAGTTTTTTCCACTCTAAGTTGATCAGGATGTTGGTTATGGAAGAGTTGAAGAAAAGAAATATTTCTTGGGAACAATTCATTGTCTTTGCTAATCTATAGCTAGATATAGCTTCTACCCTTCAATCCAAGTTGCAAAGCCATGTGCCAGCTAGTGGTGTTGCCCAAGAAGAAACAAATAGGAAGAGAAAGATAAAACCTACTACCCAAGACAAAGAAACCCCTAAGGAAATTGAAGAAGGAGAGTGGGAGGTCCATCATTCCCCACAAAGAGAATTTTCACCTCATCCCACACTTGAGTTAGAAGAAGTTCCTTCATCAACCAAAACCATAGCCAAGAATGGGAGAAAATTGCATTTCCTTTGACCTCCTATAGCAGCTAAGACCATAGTGAAGAGGCCTTTTACTAGATCATCATCCCACAAGGAAGATGTTGAAATAGAAGTCATACTCAAGGCTTCAGTCCCAAAGAAAGTTAAAATTAAAAGTGACATTATTGGGAAGACTATTGAAGTCATGTCCAAATCCTTTGTTCAAAAGAAAGATAAAGGTAAATGTGAAACCACTGAGAAGCATGTTGAATTTGTCAACATCAGCACTCCCCATGATAATCCCACTTTCAAGAGATTGATTAGACAACTCAAGGAGGCTAGAAAAGAAGTTTCTCTTTTGAAAGTAGAAATTTTGACTAAAAGAAGGAAGATGAAGGAGCTCATGGACATGTACAATGAAACCCTTGATCTAGAAAGTTTTACAGCGAGAATATTCTTGCCTCTCCACAGGAAACTTAAGACTATGTATAGAAAAATATAGAAGCATTCAGTCCCAAAAAAAAAAGCTCAAAGAATAATTGCAGCCCTTCAAAAATGATCTATCCCAAAGAAGCTTAAATGTTCTAGCACAAGCTGCAATAGAAATAAATTCCCCTGCAGTAAAGAGGAGTGCCCCTGCTAAAGAAAAATATGCATGTAGTAAAGAGGAGTGCCCCTTCTAAAGAAAAATATGCTACTGTGACAGAGGGAAGTTCTCCTGCAACAAGGAGGAGTGATAGATTGAGAAAGTGAATGGAGAAGTATGACAGATCCATTTTTGGTGATGATTACTTTTTGCAATTTTAAAGTGTTCAAGGAAATATGACATTTTCACCTATGGAGGCATCTATAGGCTCAAATTCCATCTACTAAGGTTTTTTGTGTTTTTGAAGATTCATTGCATAACACAGTAAAAACACAGATATTTTGTAGCACCGGGAACTACAGAATCATCTACATAGACTATTTTGAAGTTGCATTATGGAATCACCTAGCCAGACACACAAAGGGCACTACGAAATATGCAGAGTAGTTTTACAAAGGGTGGTACGGAATCTGCAGAGCAGTTTTACAAAGGGCGCTACAGAATTTGTAGAGTATTTTATAGGAGGGCGTTGCGGAATTGACTACTGAATGTGCTACGGAATGGCGCTATGAACTGGCCATTATAGTCAAAGGTTTTGAATTCATTACTTCCTCTTGACTTTGATGATTTGGAGGGAACCAAAGATCAACAGGTGGCAGCTGGATATCAACATATGAGCATGGAGGACACATGGCACTAGAGAAGATGCACCCAAGCAGGAAGACATGTCATTCATTTCTTTGTTAGAGTGGTTTCCAACAGACTCCTTGATTTTAGCAGTTTGTTAGATCTGTTGCGACAGATGTTAGGCTAGTAGATTTTTGTGGGGAATCCTAGGATAGGAAGGCCAACTCGCACCTCTAGCTATTGTCTATTGTTTTTATTAAATATACATCAGATGAATGATATCTGGAGGTTGGAATGGTTGAGCAGAGCTCCCGATTTTGTAATATTTTGACTAAACAAAGTTGTTCTCTGGTTATGTATGAGACTTGAGACATTTTCATTAATAGAAGTCAGTTTCCTTTCATCATCTTGTTACGTCTTATTCTGAAATGCTCATGATTGGATGATCCATATGATATGTTGTGGTTGTGTTATAATGGATGTTTCATTATAATGCTACTATGAATATTTTTCAATGTTTTAAACTTGAAGTTCAAGAATGTTCTTGTGACTGAGTTTTTCTTCACCTAGCTGTTTGAAGGCTAGATGCTTATAGAGGACTTATACACCTTCCTCACTAATTCTTCTTTCTATTCACTTTTATCCTTAACCACTGACTGAAGTTAATCAAAACCTCATTTTCTTATGCATGCTAGCCCAGATTTTTGTGTTAAAACATTCTTATGTTGAGTTTTTGTCCATTTGACATTTAATCATTAATTCACATTTACAAACCTGTTGATGGATACTGAGCTTATCTTCTTGCAATATGAGGGTGATTTTCAGTGCTAACATAATCAATAAAAAGAAAACATGATTGAACGAATTAAATCCTAATTCAAATCTTGAATTTCAATAAATACTGTAACCGTCGTCTGAGATGTACTTGATGATGTTCTTCAGCAGCTGGTGTTTCCTCCTTATTCTTGATTTCTAATCGTTTAGACCTCACCGGTACCTCCCTTCCAATGCTAGGGGTACTCTTCTTCCCCCTTAGCCCCCCAAGCCGCAAAGGGGCCACTCACAACCACAACCATAATACTCTAGCTCCCAGCTCACCTCACAAGGTAGAGTTACCACTCTCTTTGTTGAGCTGGGTATCCCAACTCTCACAAGTAAAACCAATCAGAATTTCAACATCATAACCTTCCTCTTACCAGTCATGATCCATTCCTCCTCTTAGCCATTTCTTTTATAGAATTTCTCCTAGTGACCACTTACCATTTCACATTTAATTCATTTTTTTAGTTAATTAGGAATTACTCCCCCCGTACAATTGTCACATGTTCCCTTAGTTGCACCAAAAATTCACCATTTAATTTAATTAAATGTCAATTTCCCTCACCCAACCTACAAACACTCCTAAAATCACTCTTAATTGTCCATGTATTCCCTCTATTTCATTTTTAGTGACTGACGTCTTTCTAAAACTTAGTTGTGTTTAATTTAGGAAAGTTCTTTAGTTAGACTAGACTAGATACCTTTCTATGCTTCCACATTCTTTTTACATTTATTTCCTTTCATATCTTAGGTTCCAATTTGGCATTATTTTGCACACAATTATATAATTAAATCTTTAGATATAAATTTTTACTCTTTCAATTCCTAACTTGATTTTTCTTCATCCCCCACCATTTATTAAATTTATAATCTAGTTTTAGTCTTCTTACCCACTTTAGGCTTAGGCTCAAATTTTTAAACTAGGCTTAGAATTTTTAAGGAGATTTTAAAATTAATAAAAATTACCCATTTAATAATTATTTGAAGTCTGACAATGTCAAAACAAATTATTGTTTTCTAGGCACCTAGGTTCATTGACTCACCTTTATTAAAAATCGTGGCATGCCCTTCAAGACGCCCTCTGAGCTCCAAGGGTGCCACTCGTCTTTGATTGGTTTTGGTAGTTGTCCAAGCCTTGGAGTCGATACTCCATCAGGCGACCTTGTAAGAGACCAAGGGCCTCTAAGGAATAAGGACCATGCCTTATTATGTGCCCCTTAAAATCTTCGTGAGCGACTCTCTCAGTCTACCCTCATGACATCATGGATCTCTTGAACTAGGTAATCATTAACCTAAAATTTGATCCACGACGAGAGTTATAGTAGGTTGTGGTAGGACCGTTGCTACACCTCTCCCTCAATATCTGGTTTTTGTGCATGGCCCCGTTACTCCTTATGTGAGTCTGATTAGAAAACAATCATCATCCTGCATCCATCAACGAAACATTGTCAACGATCCACAACAACATCATAATATACGCGATCATATGTCACATATGCATAAATATATATACACAAACCATATACAGTCCACTCCCTAACTCGATCTGGAGTCCAAGGAGGTTCATTGATTCCATCAACACGCTCATCCTATCAATTGTCGTGCACACTCAAGGTAAACTCGTCAATGGCATTTGTCAATACATAGATATTAAATAACATAACATCATAATCAACAACATCATCATAAGAATCCATAATCGAACAGACAACCATTTACTAAAACCATATCATTTGCACGCAAGTGTCCTCAAAGAATAAGTCAAATCATGTGCACGTAAGAGAGGGATGTTACAAATATATCTACACGATATTTTGATATTTAGTAAATATTTAACAAAGCATCTTCAACATGTCCACATCGTACTTGAGCTGCTATGGGCACATAAAATTCAGATGAAATAAAATAATTCATTCTTTGGAGATACATTTGTCCAGTATTTAAGATTCATCTTAGACACAATAGGAGTCTTCCCTGATCCATCTCAGGTATAGGATTTGGCACAATGGCCATTTCCCTCCAATGTGTGTGACTTCAAAAGTTTCATGGGAGGCATTAATTTCTACAGGAAATTTGTCTCTCATTTTTCCCAGTTGGTGCATCCTCTACACCAGTTGTCCCATCAAGCCAAATTTGTTTCGACTACAGAGGTTGATCACAACTTTGCAAGATTGAAGACAACATTATGCATTTCACCTATTATGTTATTTCCATACATGAAACATCCCTTTGAGATTGACATGGATGCATATCAAATATCCATTGGGGTTGTACTAAAAAGGGAGGTCATCCAGTGGCATACCACTCTTAGGTGCTTGCATAGGCCAGTCAATTAGAGCACCTATGATAAGGAATTTTGCAGTTTGGTACAGGCATTGAGGCAGTGGTGACATTATTTACAAAGAGACAATCCTTCATATATACCATCATCCGTTTATATTCACATATTCACAGAGTAAGATGCAGGAGAAGTACCATTTAAAGTGGATAAAATATATTCAATAGTTACATCTTATAATTAAATACAGGAAGGGTACCTCTAACAAGATGGTTTACTTGTTAATTCATCCCCCTACGCAGGTCCTGCACATTTTAGAGGTGTGTTTTGCAACATATGATGCCTAGAAAGACCTGTACGATATAGATTCATGCTTTGGTGAAGTATGGAGAGCCTTGCAGCAGCCTACTGTCATCAACCAAACTTCATTTATGGACTACACTATCCATGACGGTTGGATCTACAAACTTAATCAATTATGTGTGTCGCAATCTGAGGATCATGTTATTCTCATCCATGAAGCACACACCTCTTCGTATGGGGGGAATTTCGGCATAGCCAAGACTGTTATCAATCTCCAATGCCACTTCAACTGGCCTTCTCTTCCCAAATAAGTGGATAAGTTCAATTGTTCTTTCTCTTTTTGTTCACAAAGTAATCCATCTAATCGCATACATGGTCACTACCATCCTTTGCCAGTGCCTTCCCATCCTTGGGAATCCATTTCCATGGACTTTCTAAGTGGTCTCCCTACAACTCTCCACAAACATGATGTTATTTGGGTAGTAGTGTATCATATTTCTAAGATGGATTTGTTTCTCTCATGTCATAAAAATACCTCTACTACTCAAATCGTAGACCTCTTCTTCCATCATGCGTGGATTCATTTAGGCTTGCACAATATTAGTATTTCTAATAGAAACTCCCACTTCCTTAGCAGCTTCTGGTGTACTCTTTGGTCCTTGCTCGGTTTCCAACTTCGTTTTTCCATTGCATTTCACCCCCAGACTCACGAGAAAACTAGGGTTGTCAACTATACTATGGTCCACTATGTTCGCAACTATTTTTCCAAACACAAGCAGTGGGATTATTATCTGCATATCATTCGGCATAACTACAATCGGGCCATGCATATCTCCATTGGTTTCACTCCCTTTGAGTTTTATCTTGGGTTTCATCCCCTGGCTCCCTCAGAGATGCCTATCACTCTTGCACCCTCAAGGTCTACATGTGAGAAATAAAAGAAACACTCAATACCGTGTTTCATTCGCGGTATAGCATAGTGCCATTCCCAGGTAGTAGTTTCCTTACAAGTAGCCCAAGAACCTGCAAAATAGAGGCACGATAAACATTGCACACCCTTGATCTTTCAAGTGGGTGATCATGTGTGGATATTGTTGGACAAGAATCGCTTCAAAGGACAACACCATAAGTTGCACCCACTATGTTATGGCCCATATACGGTTCTAGAAAGAATTGGAAAAAATGCATATCGCCTGGACTTTCCCTCACAACTCAGCATCCATGATGTTCTCAATGTAAACAATATCAAGTTGTTCAAGCCAACTCTCCTTGAAGAAACAATCATAGTATATCATCCAATGGACAACATTCTAAATGTTCAACCTCCTCTGCTAACAGATACCATTATGGGTTCCAAGACCTGAACTACTCATTAGCAGCAAATATGTTTCATATCTTGTGGGTCGAAAGGGATAGACACCAACTCAGGCCAAGTGGATGTCAGTGACATTGCAACACTCATTCTCTTACTAGTTGGTGGAAGCAGGGATTCTTCCAGATCTAAACATGGAGGAATTGGTCCACTAGGAAGGGTGTGCTCCTTCCTCTGCCACTCAGCATGAGAACATTTAACACATTGTACATAATTTCTATTGTAAACTACCCTCGCCAATCTTGTTGAGCAAGGTGCTTCTAAATAAAGATATAGTAGGTCAGTTGCATCAGCCTGTTACATTGTAAACAACCCTTTCAAGACTAATTGTTTAGGGCACTCCATAATTATTGTTAGTATGTTAGTTTGTGTGAGTCAGTTTTGTTGTAAACAACTCTCGCTAGTCTTGTTGAGTAGAGTGCTCCAAAATAAAGCAACAAATTCCAATGTAACAACTAATAATGCAAAGGGAAATTTCACCGAGCCTAATAAAGGGTGTCCCTCTCTTAGTGAATAGATTTTTGGTCATTTTCTGTTGAATCTCATCTTCTCCATTGTGTATGCTATGCATCTTTTATTCTTTGCAGCGTTTTATTTTGTTATTTTTTCCAGTGCGCATTGTGTTGTTGTGTGAAATTTCAATTTTTCATTTCAAATCACCAAGTATCGACGGCGATAACATTATCATCACTGATACACGAAGAGGCCAAATGCTAACTAAGATTTTTACTTGAGAATCATGCGTATCGACATTATTTAATCAATCCTTGTCGATCCACTAACAAATTTAGTTGATGAGCACCAATACATGAAATGTATCCCGACGCAAACCCATTTCTATAAACCAAACCAACACTTAAATTTTTTTAACAACTTCCTTTGTATCGACGATTGATCTTTCATCAATCATCGATGCACCGACAGTCCATCCCTCTCTGTATGTTGATACATTGATGTCAGATCACCTTCGCATTGTTCATACACCGATGCTTTATCCTCTTCTGAGCATTGATACGTATCAGCATAGATTCTCTTTTTCTCACCAAGACATTATATATCGACGAGATTCCATTATAGTAATAATAATGTAAGTTGGTAAGCCCGTTATGTTATTTATTGTTAAATAATGCTCACTATGGTAGTTAGTATTGAATAAATATTATGTGGCATCATTAAAGAATGTCCACTAGGTAGTCAAAAGATTGTTATGGTTAGGGCTCTCTTGTTAACTATAAATAAGAATGGAGTCATCCTTACGAAATATGTGTGTGTAGTGAACCAAGCTAGCTCATACATAGAATACCTCAAATATTTGGAATAAAATAAAGAAATCCATTTAGGATAAAAATATTATATATAAAATATGAAATATTGAATATGATATGATTACAAATAAGGGCCCCATATATATACCTATGTGGGGGTGCATTTTCACTAAGAGATGTGTCATCTCATTAAGGTGTCCCCATTATAATGTGTCTTTAGATTATTATTTAATTATTTATATTTATATATATGAATGTTTATTACATTGTCTTCTCCTTTATAAATGTTTTGTCCTCAAAGAATAAATATAGAAAGGCTTTATGTCTTGTTCTAGCTTTTAATGTCTTTGTATGGTTTTAGTTTCTTGGTTCTATTATGGTTGATGATATGAAACTATATTAACTTCTAAGTGCTTAGTATAATTGTTGAAATGTAAAAGGATATGACCATCCTAATTTGATCCTTTATGGACCATTGAGCTTATAGGAATCCCGAGATGAATTTTTATTATGAAATTTAATCATAATAGCATCAATATTTTTCCGATGATAAGTTAATTATTTTTGTTCTATCCTAATTTGATCCTTTGTGGACCATTGAGCTTATAAGATCCCCAAGATGAATTGTTATTATCAAATTCAATCATACTAGCATCAATATTCTTAGGATAAAAGGTCAATTGTTTCTATTATGAGTGATGTTGATACTTTCACTGGTTAAGGTACCTGCTCTTATGATTGGGATGTCAATAAGATGTTTTTGTAGCATGACTTTCCTTTCTTGTACTTGTAGTGTTTTTATTTTATTTTATTTTGGTATTATATCTTCTTCATGCACTAGTTTTGTTTTGTTCATCGTTGAATTTTAATTAGTAAGTACACTTGGAATTTTCATCGTTTGTACTTCAACATTAGAAAATGTCTTTACGTCAATTGACTTGTCATCTTCTTGAGTTATGATGTTGATTGGGTTTGTATTTATTCCTTTCTCCACCTCTTGGATTTTTTCACCTGAAGACTGTTGATTAATTGGGTTGGTTGTCATTGATGTCAACCCTTGAAGAAAGTCCGATAGCAAATTCTGGTAGCACAAAGGTTTGAGTAATGGACCTAAGTTTGTTTGATGGATAATGGTATGAGTTTTGATATATTTGCAGGAAAGACTATTCTATATGGATAGTATATGTCATGCCATTTCCAGTGGTATGTGGAACATCACATAACTCCTCACGGTTAGAGAGTTATGGCCATGTGAAGTTGGAGAACTCTCATGAGTCATCTAGAAGCCCCAAAAGGTCAAAGTAGTCAAAGTGGTTGCAAAGAATATGGCCATGTGGAAGTTGAGAACTCCTATGAGTCATCTAGAAGCCCTAAAAGGTCAAAGAATGTGCTGGTTGTAAAAGAAAAAAATTATCAGTACAAAGGAAGTGGATGAGGTACAATAAGAACGCGGATATGTGCAGAAACCATTTAAATAATAAATTCTATGGAGAAACTTGCAAGGACAAGTGGTTGTAGCAGGTTAGCCCCAAAATAAGGAAAAGGTGGGTTGGTGATGGTTGGAATGTAATTTAAATAATAAAATGAAGTGATGAGTGTACCGTCAAAGTGGACTCAAAAGAAATTCATTTAAATAATAAAGTTAATTTCATAAACTTCACTAATTGGACAAGTGGTTAGAAGTGGGTTTAGCCCTAAAATAAGAAAGTGGGCTAAGATGGTTAGAAGGCAACCCCTGAGGAAGCTTACATAAAATTATAAATAAGAGGCAGTGGTCTCTCATTTCCTTTTAATCACACCCCAAAGTGGCTACTGGATCATATAGCTGCTGGGACTGAGGTAAACCAAAGGATATCTAAGGCTTAACTCTAGAGGGAAAGGTGAAGTAAAGAAGGCGTAAATTCAAGGGAGGATAAATTAATTTAATGATGCTTTCTAAGGTATACATTTACAAATATCCCACCATTTCTACAACAAATACTTTTTTAGAATGATTCATATCGTGAAATCTGGAGGTTGTTGAGAAACATATCCAAAGTAGCTGTGATAACTTCCAGCTTGTGGGTCAGTCATTTGGAGTTACACCTCCATGGAAAATAGGTTTGTGGCTAGTCTTGAAACTAGTCTTAAAAAACAAGTGTTTCTGTAAAACATCATATAACTTCTTCTATAATAGATCCTAAATTCAGTAAGCAGACCAAATGTATTGTTGATTACAGTCCAGTAGCACTTAAGTGTAACTACCTTTCTAGATCCATACTAACAAATATTTTGTGCATGGCACACTCTGTGTCTACTGTAATAAAACTATAATCTAAAATATGGTATGCCATTTTTTCTATAACCCTTTCCTCTAGGAATCCCAAGCAGTGACATCTGGAGGAATTTAATAAAATACATTGAAGAACATTGTGTACCATTTTTAGATATTTGTTCATTAAGGTGTAAATAGTTAAGTGATTATTTCTGAAGTTAGGGTTTTGGACTAATCCAAAATTAGTCATGTGGAGACTAAAGTAAAGTTTGATGAAAATGCTAGTCTCTTGTTGTTAAAGTTAAGGAAGGTTTGTAGGTATGTGATCATATACACTAGGTCTATTACAGAGTTACAAATCAGATTTGGATGATGAAATTGATCAGAGATTTTGGTTGAGGTACATGTTGGGTACATAGTTGAGACAAGTAGTTGATGAGTTGGAACATACATGAGGTGTATAGTTGATGATGCTGGTGCATATTGATGAGTCATAGTTTATGTGTATTTGATGCATGATTGGTACATATTTTGTGCATGGTTAATGCACTTGTTGATGGTACAGGTTGGTGCATGGTTGATGCACTTGTTTATAGTGAGATACAGGTTGATGTATAGTACATGTTAGCACAAGTTATTGGTACAGGTTTACAACAGTATATCTCACAGTGGTAGTGTGACAGTGGTTTCATTATTCTACTTCTATGTCAGGGAGGTTGGATGGGGCAAGGACAGGTGGTTGTAGCCACCTTCTGGTTGTATCCGAAGAACATAGGGGGTTGTAACCTCCTTTTGTTGTAGCCAGAAAATTGAGAAGTTGGAGCTTCCCTCAGGTTGTAGCTTGAGAAACTAGGGGGTTAGGGAAAACAAAGGAAGTTGGTGCTTCCAATGAATGTAATTCTTAAAGACATATAAGAAAAAACATTCTATGTTTTTTTCCCACTTTGGGTTTCCACGTAAAAATACGGGTGTATTGTGTATGTGTATGATTGCTCATTTGTTTATTGTTTATTTACTCTGCAAGTATTTGATGATAATGCTACATTGATATAACACTTGCATTTAGTAGTTTAAAAAGATTAAATTTCTCTATTACTCATTCACCCCTTGATCAATTGTTCTAACTTGTCTACCAACCACTTCTTAGTATTCTTAAGTTTTTCAATCTACTCTTAGCATTCTTAAGTTAGTTTTTCAATTTGTATAAGTCGGTTTTGACTTAGATTTATTAAATGTGAAAATTCTTTATTTTATGATTTGTTGACTTTATTTTTAATAGATGAATTCTCAAGTTTCTCATCTTTTAACTCTTTAATTGGTTTCAGCAACTTTTGATTACGATTTTTTGCTTATCTTCTTTTTTGAAAAGTATTTTTTTTTATTAGAAGTGGTCGACCTTCCCCGTCCAATTTCTTTTATTAGAAGTGGTCGAACTTTCCCTTCCATTGTGGTTTATGTCAAACCAAGCCGACATATCTCTAAGTTGGCCGACCCTATTTAATTTTGGGTACGATATAGTCGAGCGCACATATAAATCGGAGCCTAAATAATGTCTATTTGCCAATCACGCTCTTCAATCTTTCATTAAGCTCTTGGATCTTCCATTTCCTTCATTACACGCATAGGTATCTATTTTTAGGAAGAAGACAACTATTTTGTGGCTTGTGGAAATTTCTTTTACAACTCTTCTCTGCTATACATATATTGTTTTGCTGAGTAACTATGCCGAAAAGAAGAGACGCCCAAAGAGATGCAGGTGAAAGTGCTCCACTCGCGAAGCGCCCGAAATTAGTATTTCATCCGGAGCTGAACCCTTGTGGGTTTGTAGAAGCAGGCGTTGCAAATATTGTATCTTCAGCGAGTCTAGGCTGTAGACTAGATCTTCCGAAAATAGCCCAGTCGTGCTGGAACTGTGAGTACAATCCCGAACATTTTCATGCACTGATTTTCAGGACAAGGGATCCTCGTGCTACTCTCCTCGTGTTTTCATCGGGAAAGATGATTGTGATGGGAACGAAATCCGAAGAAGACTCAGAAAAAGTTGCTAGGCGCTTTGCCCAGATGATTACGAAGCAAAACTATCCTGTCAATCTTCAAGAATTCCGGGTGCAAAATATAGTGGGGACTGCTAAATTTGAGTTCGACTACTCTCCAGAAAGGCTGTGCGTAGCCCCTGATCACATAGATAGAATCACATACGAACCTGAGGTTTTTCCTGGCCTGATATATCGGATAAGAGAGCCCTACAGAATGGCTGTGCTAATTTTTCTTTCTGGAAAAGTTGTAGTTACAGGAGCAAAGTCTGTCAGGGACCTAAATGAAATCTTTGAACGCATGTACCCTATTCTAAACGAGTACAGGAAAACGTCATCCCTCCACGTTATTACATGAATGGTTCCCTTCCAGAGCTTTTATTTTTTGTTTTAACTTTGTTGGCGTTTCTAGAATTCTGTAGTGATTCTACACATGCAAATATTTAGAATCAAATAACAAGCCATTTACAGATTCAAAATCAGAACTGACGTGCTATGGAAATTTGACTGAGTCCTGTACACTGTAAAATCGATGAATCATATTGTACTTAGTGGATGTTTCGAATACCAGCTCATGTCTTATTATACTAATAGGTATTTCAAACCTGAAGGTTCAATTTTTGAAGGCATTTTGAGTTTTTAACCTATATAAAAACATACTTGCCATTGAATGATTGTGAAGTCATTGTACTTTGTCTCCTCCAGAGAAGGATATGTGCCAGCAGTAAATACAGAAGTATTATGGATGTTCAAACCTTTCTGCACACCCTGAGTGTTTTTGGACTTTGAAATGGAAGTTCCAGATCATCAATAATGTAAGATGTTAATATGCTCATTTTAATTTTTTTATGATAATATAATATCATAAATTATATTATATTATCTTATACTTACAGGGATGATTATATATTGAATTTGATGATTATAGAAGGTAAAAATGGGTCAAAGTCACAATTAATTAATTGATATAATTAGAAATTATAAATTAATTTATAACTTATCAAATAACTAGATATTATAAACTAATTTATAGTTTATCAAATAATTAGATATTATAAATTATATGATTAGTTATATAGTGAATTATATATGATGTAGTAAATTATTCAAATAATTTAGTTCAAAGTTATAGTTTAGTATAGTGAGATATTAAATTGACCAAAATAATTTTATAACTAGATATTATAAATTAATTTATAGTTTATTTTTTATTTATGGGATAAGGGAGGTTAAGTATTTTAAATCGAAAAATGCTATAAATATAGGAGAATAAGATAAAGTTTTATTTTCTTTATTATATAAAAATACTTTACAATTATTTTTTGTATGGAATGAATGAACTTTGTTTACATGTATTTTGTATTTTATGGTTGGGTTGCCTTTCAATGGGCTAAGTTTAAAATACAATATTCTGTCATATATTTTATAAGGATGATTTAATCCTTATTTATAGATTTAAAAATAGATTCTTAATTCTAAAAACCTCTTAACTACCTTATGGACCTTCTTTGATGAGGTCACATTTTATTTATTCAATACTAACTAATATAGTGAGATTCAATTAATAATAACAAACATAGTGGACATATTTAACCTTACGTTGAACTATATTCACTATTATTGGTTTAATTGACCCCTTGGCCACCCATTAATCCCCAGGGAGGATCCTCAAACTCCACCCCCCTTAGAAAAGCATTGCCCTCAATACTTGTTGTGAGGAGATCCTATGGATGAGTGTTCATCACAATACTAAAGTAAGAGAGGGAACTAGCATCCCATGTACAAGTGTTATTCACCATGTTAAAATAGTCCATGAAGCTCCACCATAAATATGGGTCCCATGTACAAGTGTTGATTGCAAGGATAAAGTAGTTATACCATGTGCAAGTACTAACTACAATACTTAAGTAATCCAAGGAGTGCATCCATAAACCTAGGTCTCATGTCCAAGTGTTCATGGTTGCTCCCCACTAAAGATACCTAAGCTCAATACCTAGTAAATAATGGTGCTCTAAATGTCTAACATGATCATGTGGGTCCAAATATATAAATATGGTGATATCAAGAAAATCATCTACATAACTGCAAAAGGTTATATGTAGATTTGGAAAGCACACTACTACTAAAAAATAAGCAAGTTGAAAATTGGTAGTCATAATGAGCTCCTAACTTCCTACAACAATGTTCTCTACATAAGGTGGAGTAGAAAGTGAAAGGGAAAGTGCATTGCAGAAACGTGATCGAGATTGAAATCCCCATAATAAAACTCCAAAAGAATCGAGGAAGAATCATGTCCACAGATGTAGTTTTTGGTACAAACCTGGATCATCTGATAGAGGGGAAGTCAGAGGTTGTGAGACTAACAAACTTCGCTCACACAAGAATAATCCAAAATATCTGGAATATAGTAACCAAATCCATATGGACAAATATATGTAATAAGAATGAATAATAAGATATAGAAGATTACAATTGAGAATGAGGGCCTGCTTATATACCCACGTAGGGGTGCCCTTTACCAATAGTCATGTCCTTTGAGACATGACCTTTCATTATTAATAATTATTATTTATTAATTATTATGTTA
>SNQJ01S0050131.1:101318-125445 GCA_010110895.2 Picea sitchensis
TTCTTCCCGAGATCTTGATTCTCTTGCTCCAACTCCTAGACACGATTTTTTGTATCCCTTGATGTCTTAATTTGAGTAAGTAGTTTTTCACTATGATTTTTTAAGCGAGATATTTCTTGGTTTTTATCAGCAATATCTTCATCATATTCTTTTTGCATCTTTGATATCAAGTTCCGATTAACTGGAAGGATCACCTTCGAGATATCTTTAAAGTCCTTTGATGAAGGTTTTATCGATTTTGATCTCATAGTAGTGTCTTGAAGAGTCATCATCTTCTCTTTATAGGGAAAAGTCACAAACTTTTTTTCTGTGTTTAAAATGAAGGTTTCTAGTTTTGTTAACCAGTGTAACCCGAGAATGATGTCAATCTCTTCTTGAAACATAGTTGTAACATTGAATTGAGATATGTATTCATAATCATCAATTTTTACTTGGAAGTTTTTAATTTCATATTGTCTCTTGCAAAAAATAGTTGTCGTTTCACTTATGTTATGCTCCAAAATAAATAATTGATTCGCCAAATTAATATTAATCGAGTTCTCATCCTGGGTCATGTTGATAACGATGTTAATATTCTTTCCTTGAATAATCCCATTAATTTTTAATAAGGGATCCACATGTTTTTTATAAGTAGAGGGAAATCTTCCTTGTTTTTTACCACAAAACTCCATTTATATAATTATGTGTTTGAACCTTGAAATATAATAATAATATATTACTTTTCTTCACCTTCTGAATATAAGTTTCTTCTTTCCTTTAAAAAAAACTCTTATAAAATTTCTTCAATAATCCCTTTATACATATATAATATAAACAAAGTAATATGTATTTTGAATATTCTCTAATATTCTATTTTTTTTTCTTTTACTTGTCTTTTATTTTTAATTTTTTTTTTACTTCAATGCTTCCTTGTAAATATTTTTGGGGATAATTTTTTTTTTTTTAAATAAAACTTCCTTGATATATTATATATTTAAAAATCTTTAATATCCTTCCCTTTTTAACTTTTGAATTAACTTCAACAACAACTTCTTAATTGAATCTTAAAATTTAATTTTCAAATACTTCAAATCCCTTTTTAATATATCTTCAATTCATTTTCCTTTAATATTGATGATTATTACTTTTTCTCTTTACCTTAAGTATTTACTAATTCCAAACTTCAAACACCCTCTTGTACATTGATATAGTACATCAACGCCTTACTTTAATTATCTTTGCTTCTTTAAAATAAATTAAAGTTATCACATTCATAAACTTTATTGAAATTTAAAGGCAGATTCAAAGAGTCATGATTATGATTGGACGTGACTCTCCAAATGGTGGCTATGCTTCACGACAAAAGATTTAGTAGCACCCTGATTTAACGGTGGCAGTCAATTAATTATGGCACGATTGCAGAGTTTTTCTAAGAATCCTTGTTGCGTGTTGCGTTAGTTACACCACAAATTTTTCAACTTATATTTTCTAATTTCCAACAACCCGATGTATAAAGCTGTTGATTTTCCAATGGTTGTAACTATCTTTTTATTTCTTTTAATTAGTAATGACAGATTCAACGAGAGCGCGGGGAATATCCTTCACGATTCAAATTGGCGTCAGAGGTTTAAGCGATTGGTCAAATAACTCAATGTTGGCGACTCTTGTTCCCTGTCTTCTATTGCTAGTGGGCACTTTATATCTTCAGCAATGGAAGCTATGCCATATGCTCTTTTTTCCAACAAAAACGACCACTTGATCAATCGTTTGTATGCTTCCTCACTTCTGGGCAGATAATTACGAGTCTCAATTTATGTCAACGACAGCTTGAAGATATGGATGAATTACCGGACAGATGATGCGGTTTTAGATACGAGTCGATTTGTAGGAGGTGGCCGACAGGGTCAGAGTGGTCTGGTTATGTCAGGGGTGACAGGGATGGGCTGCGGAATGGCTAAGGGACGGGAATTAAGGGCAGGGTTACGAAGTTTTACGGGGGAGGGAAGGTAAAGGAGACCGGGGGGAGGGTTACGGGGAATAGGGTTACAGGAAGGGAAAAGGGACGGGAGGGAATAGGGTCACGGGTAGGGAGGGGATAGGATAAGGGGAAGGGAACGGGAATAGGAGAAGAGTTAAGGGGCGCGTGGGGCGGGGGGTAACGGAAATTTAAGGGGATGGGAAGGGGAATTTAAGGGGATGGGAAGGGGCATGGGAGATAGGGGAACGAGATAGGAGAAGGGAAAGGTTACTGGAAGGGGTGGGAATAGGATAAAGGGGTGGGAATAGGACAAAAGTATTATGGATGTTCAAACCTTTCTGCACACCGTGAGTGTTTTTGGACTTTGAAATGGAAGTTCCAGATCATCAACAATGTAAGATGTTAATATGCTCATTTTAATTTTTTTTTATGATAATATAATATCATAAATTATATTATTTTATACTTATAGGGATGATTATAGATTGAATTTGATGATTATAGAAGGTAAAAATGGGTCAAAATAACAATTAATTAATTGATATAATTAAGGATAACAATCACTTTATAATTGATCAAATAATTAGAAATTAGAAATTAATTTATAACTTATCAAATAACTAGATATTATAAACTAATTTATAGTTTATCAAATAATTATATTATAAACTAATTTATAGTTTATCAAATAATTAGATATTATAAATTATATGATTAGTTATATAGTGAATTATATATGATGTAGTAAATTATTCAAATAATTTAGTTCAAAGTTATAGTTTAGTATAGTGAGATATTAAATTGACCAAAATAATTTTATAACTAGATATTATAAATTAATTTATAGTTTATCAAATAATTAGATATTGTAAATTATATGATTAGTAATTAGATATTGTAAATTATATGATTAGTTATATAGTGAATTATATATGATGTAGTAAATTATACAAATAATTTAGTTCAAAGTTATAGTTTAGTATAGTGGGATATTAAATTGATCAAAAATATTTTTTTATTTATGGGATAATGGAGGTTAAGTATTTTAAATCGAAAAATACTATAAATATATAAGAATAAGATAAAGTTTTATTTTCTTTATTATATAAAAATACTTTACAATGATTTTTGTATGGAATGAATGAACTTTTGTTTACTTGTATTTTGTATTTTATGGTTGGGTTGTTTTGTAATGGGTTAAGTTTAAAATACAATATTCTTCCATATATTTCATAAAGATGATTTAATCCTTATTTATAGCTTTAACAATAGATTCTTAATTGTAAAAACTTCTTAACTACCTTATGGACCTTCTTTGATGAGGTCATATTTTATTTATTCAATACTAACTAATATAGTGAGATTCATTTAATAATAACAAACATAGTGGAGATATTTAACCTTACGTTGAATTATATTCACTATTATTGTTTTAATTGGCCCCTTGGCCACCCATTAATCCCTAGGGAGGATCCTCAAACTCCACCCTCCTTAGAAAATCATTGCCCTCAATACTTGTTGTGAGGAGGTCCTATGGATGAGTGTTCATCACAATACTAAAGTAAGAGAGGGAACTAGCATCCCATGTACAAGTGTTGATTGCAAGGATAAAGTAGTTATACCATGTGCAAGTACTAACTGCAATACTTAAGTAATCCAAGGAGCACATCCATAAACCTAGGTATCATGTCCAAGTGTTCATGGTTGCTCCCCACTAAAGATACCTAAGCTCAATACCTAGTAAAGAATGGTGCTCTAAATGTCTAACATGATCATGTGGGTCCAAATATATAAATATGGTGATAGCAAGAAAATCATCCACATAACTGCAAAAGGTTATATGTAGATTTGGAAAGCACACTACTACTAAAAAATAAGCAAGTTGAAAATTGGTAGTCATAATGAGCTCCTAACTTCCTACAACAATGTTCTCTACATATGGTGGAGTAGAAAGTGAAAGGGAAAGTGCATTTCAGAAACGTGATCGGGATTGAAATCCCCATAGTAAAACTCCAAAAGAATCGAGGAAGAATCATGTCCATAGATGTATTTTTTGGTACAAACCTGGATCATCAGATTGAGTGGAAGTCAGAGGTTGGAAGAATTAGATCTCAACCGACAGATTTGAAGCGGGAGCTTTGGAAGGTTTCCCAACAGTTAAGATCAAGGAGGGAATTCAGATGAATTCTCGACCATCTAATTGAGTCTAGTGGAAGGACATTATAAGAATATAGTCAAACTCTAATGCTAACCACTCTGGCGGAAAAGAGTCCAGAATGGGTAATATTACTTGAAGGCCGAAGCCCCGGAGTCACGAACTCTCGTCGACCGTCGGATAAGGAAATTATTTCAGCCATTGATCTATTTAGAGTGCACCAAGAAACATGTTTACCACTTCGGCACTGACCAAGTCTGGTGAAAATTGGAGTAACAATTACTTGGACCTCCAGAGCCCAGATGTCCCAAAGTCACGAAATCATGTTGACCGTTGGATCAGGAAATCGAGTAAATCGTTGATCTGGAGTACCTATGACTGCTAGACCTAGGAGGAGGACATGTGACACATTAGGAGATCCACATCAGCAATACCATGTCAGCAAGGAAATGTGGTGCAATCAGATGGTGACAAGTGTCAAGGTCTAGATGGAACTTTAGGTATACGAAAGTCATGAATCTAGGTAACACGTGGTAGCCACTTAGCCAATGCCAAGTCAGCAGTGACATCAACAAGTTACGTCACTCCAGGAGTTTGTCCTTCGGGGGTAACCAACAACTACTCGAAGCATCGAAGGGCGAAGTCAATGCTAAACATTGATCTAAGATCCTCCAGGATGTATTATGACCATTAGATCAAGCAAGTGGAAGGATAGGATAAGAAAGGCCAAAGGCCTGAGATCCCGAATAGTCAAATTCTTGACAACTGTTGGATCATGTTAATATTTTAGGGTTAAATAAGGACCATTAGATTAATTCAAGTTACTCGAGGTCTTCGGGGAATCTCACTATGGGAGAATTAGGAAGTGGAAAAAAATGAATAACTCGAAGTCCCAAAGACCGAAATGTATCTGGACCATTGATCACAACCGTTGGATTAACCAGTGGAAGGATAGTGTAAGGATTGAAGCTAGACCATTGATCTGGTTCCAAGAATCATGGTAACCATTAGATCAACCATTGTGAGAGGAAACCACTTCGAGAGGTTCAAACTCCAGAAGATTGAAAGCTTGTAAAGGATAAATCACTCGAAGGTCAAAGTCAACGTTGATCATTGATCTAAGATTCTCAGGAATCTTTCTCGGCAATTAGATTGAGTACAGTGGAAGGATAGCGTAAGGTATATCAACAACTGACAACAAGTTGTCATCATATCCTTATGACTTATTCGGTAGGTAAGTACTCCAGAAGGTTGAATGATTGCAAAGGTTGGAAGTCATGAAGGACGAAGTCTCAAAGTAACGACACTCATCCATCTCAACGTGAAATTATAACATGACCGTCGATAAGAAATTAAGTACTTGCTTGGGTTAGAACTTAGACACCACCCTTGGTCATAGATCAAGGTCGTATGAAAAGTGGCGATGAGCTAAAGGGCCGACTGGGTTAACACTTGGTCTCAGTATATGGTCACTTGGTGAAATGAATTCCCTACAGGCTAAAACATAAAAAACCTTGCACCTTATGTATATAATTGTTGGTCACGTTAGTTTGGTCATATGAAAAACAAAGGGGAGTCACAAGCTAAGCATCTATTAATTCCAGGTATAGGAAAATGCACAAGATAGTGAAGTAATAACTTGATTTAGATCTATTGAGAACTAAAGATGCAACGAAAGTGTGAGATCGAAATAACAAAGTTAATCCATGATTGTGATCGACTCTTAAAGGTTGATCAACATATATATGATGACGAATTAGCCCTGTCATGATATTATATGAATAATAATGACGGAAGTGCAAATGGAGAATAATTTTGTAGTAATGATACCATGGTCATTTGAAAAGAATGGTTTGAAAGAAGCGCATGTTTGCAATAATTAGTGATGGGTTAAACTGATGAAACAATTTACAAAGGATTTGAAGTCCTTAACAAAATAATAATAATAATAATAGAAGGTATTGTTATTAAAATGAATGAAAGGGTGCAATGATTCATTGTCAAAAGACACAATCATTCAAGTTCACACCAATTGGAAGATTATATAAATGAAGAAGTATGGTGAACAAAGAGGAAGTTGAATTTGTTGAAGTATATATATTTATATATAATGGATTGAATGATGGTAAATTATATCAGGTTGGTTCATGTTTACAAACTGGGTCTTGTATGAGTATTGGATTCCTCACATCTTAGTTGGATCTGAGATCAACAAGCTCAGACTTGTTATGAGGGTTGGATTCGTCGTTTCTCAATTGGATATGAGAACTACAAGATGGGTCTAATAACAGAGACTTGGGTCTCTCATAATTGTTTAAAGATGAAGATTGATCTTATGTATTCATTCAAGTTAAATAAATAAATAAAATATTTATTATTTTATATATTAGTTGATAAATTTAAATAAATATATGTTGTTCAATTAATTTATGAAAAGTGGAAAATTCTCCAAAGTTTTGTGACACTGATTCACCCCCCCTCCCAGCGTCAAGTGTACATTTCAATAGAAGGCAGCGGAAAATTTTCCTCACCTCATTCAGTAAATATTTTGGGGACCCAAGTCCTCCCTAAATGGGGAGGTATGATCCGGATTGGATCATTATATTTTGTTTTCATCTATCTCAATGCTTTCAGAGTGGAAAAAATTGAAGGAATCAACTTGCAGGGTCATTTTAGAAAGATGGAAATTTAGGTTAGGAACCATCTAAAATATTCCATATCCATTTTGAGGTATCAAACAACCCTTTTTTTTTGTACGTAAGTCTTACTTTCACAAAATATTCCATATTCTACACTCTGGAAACTTTCCAATGGTGCATCAAACACCTCAATCAGAGTTTGTATGTGAAAGTTATGCCTCTCGCAAGTTGGCCTACTCTATTGACCATCATGGTATGAGATGATGCCACGTCATCCCTTGTTACTCATGCATATGGGGATATCCAAGTGATAACTCTCAAGAAGATTATATAAGGTCCAAAACCTTATCATAATTGAGGGTTGAGGAAGTCAAACCCTATCACTAGATGGCTATAGGGATATGTTAAATGTTGAGCTGCTAGGATGATAAGGGGTTCCGTTCTTTGCATGGTATCTTTCTCCAAAGATGAGAAAAACATCTGGGAGTTGTATTTTGTTAGCATAATAAAGGAGGAGGAGGATTATGTAGTAGTCATTTAGGCCACATTGTCAAAAGGTAAATCCATAGTAAGTTCTCATTCCTTTGTATGTGCATTTTATAACTGAAGCAAACAGAGAAGGGCATAGGCCACACCTTATAGTTGGGTTTTCTCCCATATTTGGTTTCCTAGGTCAAATATTGTGTTCATTTGTGTGTATGGTGTGTATTTTATTCGTGTTCTTTGATTTTTCTATTTCCATTATTTCTTAAATTCAAGCCAAAAGCTAGATAATAAATATGGGTTCTAAGGAAATAAATTGCATAAACCTTAGATTTCAGAGATTTCAAAATATTATAAGGTCTTTTGTGAGGAATTGTTGCAGTGGAATGTCCATGGAAGTTTACAGATCAGAACTTGTTGGCATGGAACTAGCCAAATACCTAGTAACATTAGCAACAACCAATTGAGCTAACCCTTGGACTATATTTCTTAAAATTTTATTAGATATATTTCAAGATTACTATTAAAGATATGTTTTTAACACTGAAGAATCATTCTGAAGGGAACCGATGTTTACAACATTCCACAAGTTCCAAATTGGAGTGCAAATCGATATTACTACTTTGATTTTTCCCTTTTTTTATTGTTTGAAAACTACATAATGAATTGGTTTTCTAAAGTTTTGGATTTGGTATTATCAACTTGGAGGAGAGGTTGCAATAAAGAAAAGGATGATTAGAATCTAGGTGCATATAATATGAATGCAGTAAAAAAAATTCATATACACCAAACCAACAAGTTTGCATGCAATACATCCAACCTTGATATCCCACTATCTTATTACAATGGAATATCCCTATATTGGAATCTTGGTGCACTTATTTTCTTATTTTTTATTTGTGGCCATATAAATTTTCATTGTGTTTCCATACTAGGGGTAGAAATAAAAAGGGGAATTAAAAATTCCATGAAAAAAATGGATACCTAGGATATCCAGTAAAAATAGGGATCTTTTTAGCCCCTCGGGTGTAGAACAGTCTATGATGGAGTGTACCGTTAAGGCATTATGTTATGTAGAGTCACAGGTTCAAAACCCTAGACTTACCTTGTGTGCAGCATGAGGGGCCTTCTTAGCATGCCTGGAGGTTATAGTGGTAGCATTCAGATAACACAACTATGTGTCACATGAGTATGTGCATGAATAGTTGTTAATTCTGGCAGTCACAAAAAATAGGGGTTTTTAAAATTGTACATATCTATTGGGAGGGGGTTCAACAAAAGGAGTTTGGGGGGAATTTATCAATATTTAGTGAAAGTAGGGTTATTATTTAATATCCCATGAATGAATGTGATATGACACATGTTCATTGAGTGAATCCCCTGTGATTGTTCTATTATAACTAGCTTAAATAGTTGAATTGTGATGGGGATTAACAAAGAAGATGGTAATGGATGGACCAATAACAATGTGTGTTCACTTATGTTGTAAGGTGAATGTAGGTGTTGGATAAACTTACTGCAAGCGACCAAGCCATCAAGTAATGATATTATATGGTCAACCACATAATAAATATATCATATTAAACCCAATAGTGTCACAAGCAACTGAGTGATCAAGTAAAGAGATTATATAATCAACCACATAGTAACCATATCATATTAAATGGTAATGATATTGTATACCATATTAAAATATGGTTAATTATATGGTCAAATTGTAATGATGATGACAATAACGATGGTGTGTCTCTCCGTTGAGATGAGCATTGGTTTATCTAAACTTAATATACAAAACTTAATTATTTTGTTTTCTTAATTAAATTACCGAGTTCATTTTGGTCTTCATGGGTTAACATATTAAAAATATTATTGGTAATACAAATGTTTTGAAATTAGTTTTAATATTCATGTTGGTTATGCAACCTAAGACAAAATGTTTGTCATCTTCTAGTTTGTTGAAAATCTAAACTTTAAAAATTCCTTTTTCTTGTTATCTTTTAACGATTTTGTTCTTATTTTTGCAATATTTATTTTCTTCTTGAGACTAACAATAGTGTGGAGATAATTTTGATCTTCAAGTTTGGACATATGGCCTCTTTTTAGTAATCCAACTTTTTATTTTTCGCAATCTCATAGTAACACCATTTTTATGATGGTTGTGATATTCTAAAGGGCTTCCTCTTCTATTACTCCCTAATAGCAGAGCCACGAACTACCATTTGTAGTCCACTCTCTCTTTAGCCTTAATGACTTTTACTAACTCCAACTAGATTGACAATATGATGGTGATGATTAGAGTCCAATGAGACCAACTTTACCTTGAGAAAAAATGATAAGGAATTGATTTTTTTTTCCTTAAATTCATTTTTTATGATACAAATATTTGATTTCCTGAAGATTTGTAGTTTTGTTGAGTCAACAAGTAATGAAAATGGGTAGTGTTACAAATATTTTGAAATTGAGATATCGACATTTGTTGACTATTTAAGAGGGTGGAGGATGGCCCTCTTATTATCACAAAGATAACAAGTTATTTTATCCCATAGCATTTTAGGATTATGAAGCCCATATAGTTAGTTATTATTTTTGCAATGTTGATTTTTTTGCTTAAGATAGCTATAATAGAAATATATTTTTGGTGGTGTACATTGGAGCTAATGACTTCTTTATAGTACCTTTATTTTTTTGATACTTTATTTCTTCATTACACCATAATTTCTATTTTAATTTAGCCATGATAGTGTTTTTAATTGTATAGTGACTTTGACTAGAATTTGAAGCAATGTTAAGAAGTAATTTGTCTTTCAAGTTAGTTATATTGTGCTTATACATCAGGTGCCTAATCATAGAGATACTCTTAACACTATAAGAAATTTCCCTTAATTATATAATATCCTTATCAGGATCCTCCTTAGGGGTGTAATTGGAGGCCAAAGGGCCCACTAGAGTAATAATAGTGTAGGAAATTTACTGTAATGTGGACCAGGCCCACTATGTTAGTTATTAATAAATAAGTCCCTCTATGGTAGTTAGTATTGAATAAATATTATTTAGCCTCACTAAATAATGTCCATTAGGTAGTTAAAAAGTTTGTTATGGTTAGGGCTCTCTTGTTAACTATAAATAATAATGGAGTCCTCCTTATGAATATGTGTGTGGGGCGAACCAAGCTAGTTGATACATAGAATACCCCAATTGTTTGTCCAATAAAATAAATTAATTAATTTAGGATAAAAATATTATATATAAAATATGAGAGATTCAATATGATATGATTACAAATGAGGGCCCCATATATAAACCTAAATGGGGTGCATTTTCAGTAAGAGACATGTCATTTGATTACGGTGTATCTCCATTATAATGTATATTTACATTATTAATTATTTAAATTTATATTTATATTTATATATAATAATTTTATTACACTGTCTTCCCCATTAGTTGATTCTGCAGGCTCGAATCCTCGTTCTTGTTCCTTTCTGGCAAGTTATGTGGTTGTCTACCTTTAAAATATGGTGATATATGACAATGAGGTAGACTATTCACCGAACCATTCACAATTATTGGCCTGGGAACAACTAGTTGGAATCCCTCCCTTGTTTATCTTGGATTTGTGTCTTTGGGAGGCTAATATGGAGGATCAAAGTAGGATATTTTCTCAGATTTTTTCTCCTTATCATGTTTATGATGTAGTTTTTGTTGGCTCGTTATTATGTCCATTGCTCGAGACTTTGTCTTCTGAGGGTTCAAAATTGGGTTTTGTTTACTCTCAATTTTCAGATCTATCTTCTCTGCTTCACTCAGGTGTCATTGGGGTTTGTTCATCTCAAGGGGTCTCTCCCACCTCCTATTCATAGGATCCTTTGTATTCTATGCATTCATATCATGTATCTTGGTTATTTTCGGAGCCCTCCATGCCTAGCTCTCTCTTGGAAGGATTATCTATGTTGGTTCCAAGACCCAAAGGTTTACAGTGTTTGGATCCGTCTTCCCTAATCCAAATCAATGAAGGTTTTCATGTTCTGGATCTAGATTTTCTGAGTTCTTTCCTCTTCTCTAATATTGGGTTGGGCCCAATTTCTGTTCAAGGTCATATGTTTCATTCAGAAGGGTCCATTGCTCCAAATATGCTCCCCACAAATCTAAATGGTTGGGATGGTGATTGTGGGGGAGCTTTAGGAGTTGCAACACCCTTAACCCATTAAATTCCTTTATCCAATATTTATGTTTCCATGTGTTGAAGGAAAAATAAATGTGTAGTGGTTTCTCAAGAGGATGCAAATATCATTTTAGGAGAAGATTTATCTTTGGCTGAAGTCATTGAGATGACAAATAAATTTGTTGTCGGTAAAGCTTATGGTCGACATTTTAGTGAGAAAACCCTTAAGGTGTGGGCAATTTCCTCTTTGGGTTCAATTTTTAACCCTCCCCAAAAGATCTCTGGTCTCTCTAGGGGTGGTTTATGATCAAATTTGCAGAGGTTGCTCAGGAAAACATTGTTCTTCAGAGGCATTGGTTTATTGATTCTTCTTTAGTCCTCTGAAAAAATGTGGGATACTACCTCTGATGCTTCTAATGAATGGTTGGATTCCATCCCTATTGGGGTGTGTTTTAACGATCTTCCGCCTCATCTTTGGTTTGTCAAGTGTTTTCGTGCTATCAAAAATATGTTGGGGAATTTTATGGATGCAAACATGTTATTTTTGGAGTCTGGGGAGATGTTGGTGGCTCGTATTCTTGTCTCTCTGAACATTTGGGGTGTTTGAGAAAATATTTAAACATTAAATATAGAGGTCTAACTTGGGTTCAAATTCTGGATTACGAAGGTGTGCCTTTTCGCTATAGTCGGTGCCATGAACGTGGTAGCATTGTCAAAGATTGTACTTTTCCATTTGAGGGTCGCTCATAAAACCCTTCCCCCTCTAGGCCTAGGAAGCATCAGAGGCCACAGGAAAGAATGGGATTTAGCTCTCATTCCACTTCCTCATGTACTCCAGCTCATTGGGCCATGCTCCAATGGATTCTCAGTGGGACTTGGGGAATGGATCCAAATTATTCAATGGAGGCTTTATCTCTGGTTCTTCCAACAATTTTTGTGGCAACGCATGTTTCTCCTTAGGAGTCTTCCTTATAGAATCCTTATGGATCTCTCTTGGGTATGCACCTTTCTATCCTTGCTCGTATTAATGGTTTGATTCATGATTTTAAATTTCTCAAAAAGGATTCTTCCCTATCCCTTCAAGATCTCCCTTTCCATAATACTTTGGCTCAATGAGAAGACTCTCTCTCCCCCTCTTCCACCTTTCCACCCATTTCTTCATGTTCCCTTCTCCCAACGTCCCCTTCTAGATCCCCATATTCTCAATATTTTGATGGTCCTTCTATTCATAGCTTTGAGGAAAGGGAAATATTCTTTCAACTTCGAAGCAGGTTCGTCTTGGCCCCTTTGGTGAGTGGTTTTGAGATAGGCACAAATCCTGACTCCCACAAATCAAAGAAGGGTTGTGTTCGTATCTCCCATTTTTCAAAGGATCAAAATCGAGATTTACTCAACATTGCCTCAGGAAGGCAACGATGTATTCTCCAGGATCTTAGAGTAGTGAACGCCCCTGATGGCGTTTCCCCATGAAATTTCTCACATTCAACTGTAGGAGTCTGGGGATCCCCTAGAAGAAATATTCCCTGAAGTGGCTGGTTACTCTTTATTAGCCTGGTGTTATTCTTCTCTAAGAAATGATGGCATATGCAGTACTTTTGACTCAAAAACTAGAAATGTTTCTTCATGGATGGAAATTCATGGGTATTGATGCAAATGGAAGGTTAGGGGGTTTGGAGATTGGGTGACACTCCCACTTTGTTAAGATTTTGAATTCTTGGGCCTTGGCCTCCTATATCTCAGTAGACATTCTGGAGAAATGTGTGGGTTTGGAATTTAGGGTTTTAAATGTGTATGGTCCTTATATTGAGAGGGAAACTTTCTAGGACTCTCTTCTCAAGATAGAATTTCTCATGGTTGATAATCTCATTCTGGGTGGGGAACTAAATTTTTCTTTGGGGGAGGCCGAATTTTGGGGCCCAAATACTTTCCCTAATCACCAATATTCTCTTCTTCACTCATCTTTTGTCAACAAACGTTATTTTGGATATTTCTCCACGGAAGCTTCTTCCTACTTGGAGGAACATGCGGACCGAGGATTCTTGGGTGGAAAAATGGTTAGACCGATTCTTGGTCTTAGAAAAAATGATGGAGCGTCCCCTTCATTTACATCAATGGATTGGAACTAGGGGAAACTATGATCACTCGTCGGTTTGGTTGGAGATCGAAGGGTTCCTAAAAAACCTACATTCCCCTTCAAATTCAATGCCATGTGGCTCTTTGATGAGACTTTTCAGAACCTTGTAAAGGATAATTGAGTCTATTATGATGCTAGTAATGGACAATATGTTGTAGTTCAATTTGCAGCAAATATTAAAATAATTAATTAGCTAGTGATCCCTTGGGCTCATGAGAAGAGGAAAAATGACGAGCAAGAAATAAGGAAAATTGAATCCCAAGTTGATCGAATCCATCAATATACTAATGTTGGTTTTTCTTTGGCATCCTCCCGAGATAACATAAAGGCTCTTGAGACTCGATGGAGGCAATTTCTAGTAGAGCAGGAGGCTTCCTGAAGGCTAAAGAGTCGAGTTGTCTGTCTAGACAAAGGGGATGAGAACACCAAATTCTTCCAAGATTATGAAAAAGGTTGTAAAGCTTCAAATACCATATGGAAACTCAAGGATCAGGAGGGCCCTAAAGTTTCTTCCTTTGAGGGTCTTGCCCAGATGGGAAAAAATCATTTCCAAACACTTTTCAAGTCCGAGCCGAGAGCTAATATCATTGATATTGTCCTATTGGAACTTTTTTTACCCATATTTGTGGATGAGGAGGGAAATAGAGATTTATTTGTTGAAGTATCTGAAGCTGAGTTCAAAGAAATACTCCAAGTTTCCAAAAATATATTAGCCTGGGGTCAGATTGGTGGAGGGTTTAATTTTATATTGGTTTCTACGAGCTTATTGGTGTTGATGTTCTAAAATTTGTTGAGGAATATAGAAAGAATGGGGGAATACATGCCCCTTTCATCTCAACTTTTTGATGAGTTTAGGCATATTTCCCTATAAAACTGCATCTATAAAACTGTGGAAAAAATTATAGCTCGGTGGTTAAAACCTGTTTTATTGGACTCTATATCTCAAGAATAGTTTGTCTTTCTGGAAGGTTGTCAAATTCATGAATTTGTTGGGGTGGCTCAAGAGGGTCTTTACAGCCTAAAGGCCTCTAGATATCAAGGGACAATATTGAAGATTGACCTCTCAAAAGCATATGATCGTGTAAACTGGTCCTTCATAAGGCTTTTGCTCACTCACTTGGGGTTTGAGTTTCCTTTCAACGAATGGGTGATGGCATACATTTATTCAGTCTCCTTTTCAGTGCTCATTAATGGTGCAACCTCACCTTTTTTCACTTCAAAAAGGGGCCTTAGATAAGGTTTCCCTCTCTCCCATCTTCTTTTTCTTCTCGTAGTAGAGGGTTTATGTAATATCGCTAGGACGTTCTCGAGTTGTATTATGAATTGTAAACATGTTTTGTAGGTTGGTGAGATGAGAAATTATAAGCTAGTTGGATTATGTTTTAGTAGGCTGGAGATCCCAGGTGTTAAAGGCCAAGAGCTTTTTTTGTACATGTAAATATTCATATTATTAATATAAAAAGATCATTGTGTGTAGGCCGACCACGATAAAAGAGAATGGGGGACTAAGCTCCACTAGACTGGGTAAGGGAGAGGGGGATGAGAGTTTGGAAATAGGGGCTAAGCCTATGTGCTTAAGTCCAAGAGAATAATAATTTTTTATTATTCCAAAAGTTGTTTAAAAGAATATGTTTTTATCCCAAGTTCCTTGGGGAGGATAGATGACCTCCAAAAGGAAAGGAACGTCCTTCATGAGCGACATGTGTCGGGTCAGGCACATGCAGACTTAAGGGGGAAATTATTGTTGTTTGGGAATGCATGGGGGGGGGCACTCACTCATGCATGTAAGGAGTTTCACGCACAGAGAGTTTTGGCTCTCATGCTCTCACCATATTCGCTATGCTAAACCATTCTACTCCATCTCTCCTCATGAGTTCACTCACACATTGAGCAAGCATGCAGCCAACCATTTCCTCCATTGTTTAACCCGTGGCCATTGTTCACCTATGTGATATACTGATTCGTCCCTTGCCTTAACTGAATTAGCTATTGGGCTTTGAAGAGGTGAGTTGTCAAGCCCTGTGGGAAACTCTATCCAGGTGAGAGAGCATCTGGATGAAGTGATTTCTCCTGGAGGGAGTCTCATAGCTGCTATAGAGCTCTAAGAATTATGGTTCAGTCGATTGTTGAAGCCCAAGGTAAGGGAGATGGAGCAGCCAATGGACTGTGTGACATGAAGGTGTATACTCCTGGGGTGGGACAGGCATGTGGGGAATGAGAGTCTATGAGCAATGGACGTAAGTGGCTCCTGGGAGAGAATCCTTCCTCTTAAACTGTGTGACTTTCCTATTGACCTTGCCTAGCTTAGGAATCCCTTACTCGGTGGAGTTTAGTCCCAGCTTGGGGGTGACCTACTGCTGAGAGTGATGAGCAACGTGGTCTAAGGCTGGGAGGTTCGTGGAAGGTCTTCACGTAGTTGGTGGTTTTTCTCCAGTTAAAAGATAAGTATCATTTATGTGCTTAATTATGTATGTTATGCATGTATGTGATTATTGAAATGTTATCATGTGTTCTGTTGCATGTAGGATTTACTATCAATTCCATTTGAGTCTGTATGGTAGCAGTAATTCTGTGTTATTTGTTTTAAATTAATTAGAAATGCATGTTATGTGTGTGTGTGTGTGTGTGTGTGTGTGTGTGTGTTCCTCTATGGCGTTTCCCGGCCTGTTGGTGGCTAGGGACATTACAAATTGTTATCAGAGCTAAGTGAAGTGTATGAGTAGTAGTGTTTCCCGGCCTATTGGTGGCTGGGGATGTTACAAATTGGTATAAGAGCCATGGTTTCAACACTAAGCTTGGATGGGCCATGTTAGTGGAAGTTGAAGAAAATTTTTCATAAAAGAATTGTTGTCGAAATGTACAAAATTAGAGTTCAGAGCCCATGGTTCCTACCCGGAACCTGGAGGGGCCACGAATGAGAATTCAGAGTAGGAATTCCAAATAGTTTTGATGTACATAGTGCTAGAAGGGCGTTGAAATAACACTTGGACTTTGTTAGGAACACATCAGGTGTAATAAGTTTAAGAAATGGCCATAGAGAAAGAAATCACAACACTTGTGGTCTTTGGGTCATAGGATTTGTTTGGGAGAAGTGGAATCCTTCACGACCGTCAGATCTGGAGAAAGTGTAGGAGGGTTAAATGTTAAGCCCTTTGGAATTAACAACTTCGGTGAAGTTAAGTGCAAAAATAAGGGAAGGGCTAAAGCCCGAAGCTCTGAAGTCCCGAAGGAGATCTACATCGTAGATCTAGGGAGAAGCCTTACCGTTGGATCAAGACAAGTTAAAAAGGGGAAAACACAGTGGTGAATGGAGAAAGCCCCCGAAGCTCTGAATTCCAAAGTTAAATTAGACTATCCGTCAAGAGGGACACGTGTTAGCAGATTGGCTTGTTCGAGATTTCGATGTTTAGGAGAATTAGTGTGTGCGGAGGTGAGAACTCTTGAATCCCAAAGCTTCGAAGCCCTGAAGAGTTGAAGTAGTGAGTCACGATGTTGTCAACTAGAGGTGACATGGATATCTCCTATGCCTACCATGTTCCCCCACTTGGAATGTTGACAGATGTATTATGTGGACCCGAAGGGTAAAGAAGTCTGAAAATTCAGAATTCAGGAGACTAGAAGGAAGCAGGCGTAAAAACTTCCAAAGCCCAAAATTTCAGAGTAACGTGGAATTGTTATGTCATCGAGAATGACATGGACCCATGGGATGTGTGCCACATGTCAGTGGGTTTCAGAACCACCAAAGATTGAAATGTCATTTGGAACATGACATGTGTCACTTGTCTGAGTGAGCCATGTGTCCACTTCTAATGTTTCACCATAGGGACCTCCTCTCAAGTATGGTTGGTGGGACCCTAATGGTCACAGTGGCATGTGGCACTAGTTTTCAAATCCAAAGACTTGACACTCTAGAAGAATGTTACATAAGAGAACAAAAGGAGGAACTTTCACAAGTTCTGTAATGCCGAGGTGACGAGACATAATGATGTCACCAAAGGTGACATGGAAGTGTTCGAATATTAATGGTATGGGGTGTTGGGGTTGTGCATATGTGAAATCCTCGAAAGTCTTGAAGCTCCAAAGCTCCGAAGTCCCAGAGCTCAGATGTCTAAAGTTCCACAGTGGGTGTCAGCCATTGGATGTTGGGTAGTTGTGGACTATTGATACACCCTACTTCGCGAGTTCTTCAATTCAGAACTCTGAGATGTTTGTTATGATTTTCTTTGAAAACTTCTAAAGCCAGAGGCCCAAAGCCTCAAATAAGTGCCTATCGACCTAGTGCTTGGCCACAACGTGTAGTCGCATGGGTTGGGCACTAAGAGAAAAGGGATAATGCTCGAAAAATTATTACAGAACAACGCAGAAATTAGAAAGAAAATATCTGCAGGGATTCTTGATTGCTCGAGAACCACTTAATTAAATCTGAAAGTTTTCTTGAATCATATTGGTTTATGAATACTGTGGAATTTATTAAGGACTTATGGCCTAATAAATTTCGGTTGAATACAGATTGTGTTTGTAGAGTTACGATTGTCAAAACCAAACCGAATTACCACATATTGCAGAGAAATGGAGGAGGCATAGAATGCTTCCAATTGAGAGAATGAAGCTAGAGGAATGGATGTCCATTAGGGGGTTGAAGGATCACACTCCAATGAGCATGGAGAAGAGATAGATAAAGAGGGAAACGTGATGAAAATCATTGAAAGATTGCAGAAAAATGTCCAGACTCACCGAGGATATAACAAAAATATCACGAAAGCAAGGGAACAATAAGGAGAATTCAACATAAAGTTGATACAGAGCCTCAAAAGGATAGAAAAGAAAGTGGCTAAGGAGAGTGAATCTAGTAAATCAAGAATTTACAGGTCTCCTAATGAGAAGAGGAAATCAAGGAGTGTTGGAAGACACCATCATCACTCCCAAGGGCACTCCAAGAGTAGGGAACATAATAGTTCAAGGCCATCTCCTACCAGAAAGCATATGATATCTAGAGTGGATGAACTGAAGGGATAAATGAACAATATTAAGCCTCCTACATTTGATGGAGAGAAAAATAAGGAGGAAGATGCTGAGACATGGGTGCTTGGCATGAATAAATATTTCCAACTACAGAATAATTCCTCTCACGCAGAAGGAAGAATTTCAATGTATCAATTGAAAGGAAAGGCATCCATGTGGTGGGATCAAGTTGTGCAGGTGAAGCACATTAAAGAGAAAAATTTTACTTGGAAGGAATTCAAGAAGTATTTTGAAAATAAATACTTGACTAAGATATACTATTATGGAAAGATGAAAGAGTTCTTTGAAATCAAGCTAGGTAGCATGACCATTGATGAATATGAACAAAGGTTTTTGGAATTGCTGAAGTATGTCCCTTTCATCAAAGATGAGACTGTCAAAATTCAAAGGTATCTGATTGGACTACCATCTCCCATCAGTGACAATATCCAATATGATGATCCTAAAACTATGGAATACACTATAAGGAGAGAAAAATGATTATATGAGAAACAAAGAGAAAATCCCACTTTCCGGAAGGCTTGGGAAGGCAAGACGAAATTCAAGATGGATCAGAGGAAGAAGGGAGATAAGCCATCCTTTTTCAGAAATATCCCTCAAGGAAAAATAGGTTTTAGAGAGCCCGAGAAGGCTGAAGTAGGTGGGAAAATTCCAAGACAACCACCTATGGAATGTTGGGGTTGTAAAGGAAATCATAGGTACAGGGATTGCCCCCATAGAAATGAAAAAGTGAGAGTTGTCCACAATGTTCAACATGCAGAAATAATGGAGGACATGGAAAGAAGTGTACCAAGGATCTACGTAGCCCTAGACAACAAGAAATAAGAATATCAATCACATATGATTGAAGTGGAAGGTATGATCAACAACCAAACCATTATTATTTTAATTTATTCAGGAGCTAGTCATAGTTATATAGATCCTAGAATAGTGTAAAGTTTGCATTTGCCAAGAAGCAAGCATGGAAAATCTTGGTTAGTGTAGCTAGCTATAGGATCCAAGAGAAAGGTTGTTGAGTTGGTTAAGTCTTGTCCAGTGGACATGAATAGACTTAGCACAAGGGATGAATTTAACATCTTAACTTTAGGTTGATATGACTATCTAATTGGGATGGATTGGTTGGACCAGAACCATGCCATATTAGACTGTCATAACAAGGCATTCACTTACTTGGATGAGGAAGGAAACCCAAGGAAAGTGCAAGGAATCCCAAGGGAAGTGACTATCAGAAAAATATCAACAATGCAGCTGAAAAAGTGATACAGGAAGGACTACCAAATATGTCCATCTCATATGGAAGAAGAACCTAAGGATAAAGTGTCAAATATTGAAGACCATGAAATATTAAAATATTTTTATGATGTATTCCAAGAGGTACCCGGACTACCCCCAAAGAGAGATATTGATTTCTCTATAAACCCGATTCCTGCAGTAGCTCCAGTGTCAAAAACTCCTTATAGAATGAGTACACCAAAGCTAAAAGAACTTCAATTGCATCTTGAAGAAATTCTGAAGAAGGGGTATATACACCCAAGTGTGTCACCTTGGGGTGCCCCGGTCTTGTTCATGAAAAAGAAAGATGGGACATTGAGATTGTGCATTGATTTCAGACAGTTGAACAAAGTGACTATTAAGAACAAGTATCATTTCCCAAGGATCAATGATCTCTTTGATCAGTTGAAGGATGCCAAGATATTTTCAAAAATAGATCTCAGATCAAGGTACCACCATGTAAGGATAAAGGATGAATACATCAACAAGATTGCCTTGAGAACAAGATATGGTCATTATGAATTCATAGTGGTGCCATTTGGGTTATCAAATGCACCCGTTGTTTTCATGTGCCTAATGAATGGTGTATTTAGAGAATACCTAGACACATTTGTCATAGTCTTTTTAGATGACATTCTAGTGTATTCCAAGTCGGAGGAAGAGAATGAACACCATCTGAGGATTTTGTTGCAAGTGCTAAGAGAGAACCAATTGTATGCCAAATTGAGAAAGTGCTCATTATATCAAAAGCAGATCCATTATTTGGGACATATCATTTAAAAATATGGGATAGTTGTGGATCTTGAGAAGATAGAAGCCATTAGAGAATGGTCAGTGTTGAAGAATGTGACAGAAGTTAGATCCTTTATGGGTCTAGCTGGCTATCACAGAAGGTTCATTGAAGGGTTCTCAAGGATAGATCACCTCATTACTTCTTTGCAAAGGAAGGAGAAAAAATTTCAATGGGCAGAAGAATGTGAGAGGATCTTCCATCAATTGAAGGAGTTGTTAACCAGTGCTCCAATCCTGAGGATTGCAGATCCAAATGAATATTTTGTAGTCTGTACAGATGCATGCAAAGAAGGACTGGGAAGAGTTCTCAGCCAGAATGGATTTGTAATATGTTATGAGTCCATAAAATTGAAAGAGCATTAAAATAACTATGCAATTCATGGTTTGGAGTTGTCGGCCATTGTAAATTCTCTAAAGAAATGGAGGCACTACCTCATGGGAAGGAGGTTTGAACTAAGGACATACAATAATTGTCTGAAGTATTTGTTTGATCAACCAACCTTGGATCCTAAGCAGAGTAGATGGTTGGAATTCCTTTGTGAGTATGACTTTGATATCAAGCATATCAAAGGAAAGGATAACAAAGTGGTTCATGCACTCAACAAAAGAGTGCATGAACTACATGCTATAGCAATTAGCATGTATCAAAATGATATTAAAGGCAAAATTTTGAAAGCTGCAAATGCCGATTTGTAGTACATGGAATTAGTGGAAAAGCTACAACAAAGTAAGATTCTACAAAAAGTGGAAGATTATAAATTGGAAGTTGATTGAACACTCCTATACAAAAACAAAATTTATGTACCTAATTTCCGGGAATTGAGGATAATGATCTTGAAAGAAATGCATAATGTGCCTTATGTTGGGCACCCTGGATATCAGAAAATAGTGGTAGTAGTCAAGAGCCATTACTTTTGGCCAAGTATGAAGAAGGAAATTGCAGAATACGTCGCGATATGTATGGTGTGTCAGAGGGTCAAGGTTGAGCATAGGCACCCAGTTGGGTTGCTATAGCCATTTCCCATTCCTTAGTGGAAGTGGGAAGTGGTGACAATGGATTTCATCACAGGATTACCCAAAACAAATAAAAAACATGCTTACATCATGGTGGTGGTGGATAAACTTATGAAAGTTGCCCATTTTATTCCATTGAAGACTACTCACAAGGCGGATAATGTTGTCAATACCTATACGAGGGAATTAGCACGATTGCATGGTATTCCCAAGACAATTGTGTCTGACAGAGACCTCAAATTTACCTCAAATTTATGGAAGGGGTTATTCAAAGGGTTCATAATGAATTTGAACTTCAGAGCAACTTATCATCCTGAGTCTGATGAGAAAACGGAAAGGGTGAACAAAGTGATAGAAGATATGCTAAGGATGTATGTGATGGACAAACCAGCTAAATGGGAAGACTACCTACACATGGTAGAATTTTCCTGGGTATCAAGCATCACTAAAGATGAGCCCATTTGAAGCACTTTATGGAAAAAAGTGAAACACCCCAGTAAGTTGGGATAACCCAACTGATAGGGTAGTGGTTGGACCATAGTTTCTCAAGGAAATGGAAGAGAAAATGTTGAAGATTAAGTAGAATTTTAAGGCTTCCCAAGAAAGGAAGAAAAGTTATGCTGATAAGAACAGGACCCACAGGGAGTTTAATGTGGGTGATCATGTTTTCATGAAATTGAAATCCAACAGAAGTTCCTTGAAGCTGGGAAACTGTTTCAAGTTGGTAGCGAGATATTGTGGGCCATTTGAAATCCTAGAAAGGATTGGACGAGTTGCATATATGCTTGCATTTCCTGCATCCATGACTGTACATAATGTGTTTCATGTTTCATTTCTTAATAAATATATACCTGACGCTAATCATGTTATTGATTGGAATGTGATTCAGGTGTAGAAGGAAGGTGTCTTGTAAGTGCATCTAGTGCACATATTGGACTGAAAGAGAAAATAGATATGGAATGGAGTCATAGGGCTTGTAAATCTCCAATGGACTTGGTGCGGTCCTAAGGACACGATATGGGAGCATGAGGATTCTATTCGAGTTGAATACCCGCATCATTTTGAATATTTTAAAAATCTTGTTGATGTTGTGTAAATAAGTTGCACTAAGGACAGTGAAAAAATAAAGGGAGGGGATTGTAATATCCCTAGGATGAGCCCCATTTGTATTATGAATTGTAAACATGTTGTGTAGGCTAGTGAATCGAGAAATTATAAGTTGGTAGGATTATGTGTTAGTAGGTCAGAGATCCTAGGTGTTAAAGGCCAAGAGCCTATTTTGTACATGTAAATATTCATATTATTAATATAAAAACATCGTTGTGTGTAGACCGACCATGATAAAAGAGAGTGGGGGACTAAGATTTAGTAGGCTGGGTAAGTGAGAGGGGGTTGAGAGGTTGGAAATAGAAGCTAATCCTAAGGGATTAAGTCCAAGAGATTAATAATTTATTATTATTCCAAAAGTTGTTTAAAAATATATATTTTTATCCTAAGTTCCTTGGGGAGGACAGCTGAATTCCAAAAGGAAAGGAATGTGCTTCATGAGTGACAAGTGTCGGCTCAGGCACATGCATAATTAAGGGGGAAATTATTGTTGTTGGGGGATGCATGAGGGGGGAACTCACTCACGCATGCAAGGAGGTTCACACACAGACAGTTTTGGCTCTCACGCTCTCACCATATTTTCTATGCTAGACGCATCAACCCCATCTCTCCTCAAGAGTTCTCTCGAGCAATGAGAAAGCACACAGCTAGGAATTTCCACCATTGTTAAACCCATGGCCATTGTGCACCTCTGTAATTTACATAGTCATCCCTTTCCTTACCGGACTTAGCTATTGCGATTTGAAGAGGTGGATTGTCAAGTCTGCGATTGAAGAGGTAGGTTGTCAGGCCTGTGAGCAAGTCTCTCTCCAATTGAGAAAGGTTGTTGTGGATTGAAGAAGCAGGTTGTTGGGCATGTGAGAAACTCTCTCCAGGTGAGAGAGTGTGCGGAGGAAGTGAGTTCTCCTAGAGGGATTCTTGTAGCTGCTACAGATCTCCGGGAATTCTGATCTGCCCTCTTGTTGAAGCCCAAGGTAAGGGAGGTGGAGCAACCGATGGACTGTGTGAAAGTGAAGGTGTATACTCCTGGGGTGGGACAGGCATGTGGTGAATGAGATTCTGTGAGCAATGGGCGTAAGTGGCTCCTGGGAGAGAATCCTTCCTCTTAAACTGTGTGACTTTCCTATTGACCCTGCCTAGCCTAGGAATCCATTTCCCGATGGAGTTTAGTCCCAGCTCAGGGGTGACCTACTACTGAGAGTGATGAGTAGTGTGGTCTAAGGTTGGTAGGTTCGTGGAAGGTCTGCACGCAGTAGGTGGTTTTTCTCTAGTTAAAAGATAAGTGTCATTTTCGTGCTTTATTATGTATGTTATGCATGTCTGTGATTATTGAAATGTTATCATGTGTTCTCTTGCATGTAGGATTTACTGTCAATTCCATTTGAGTCTG
>SNQJ01S0050131.1:155738-175478 GCA_010110895.2 Picea sitchensis
GAGCCCCCCAAATACCTACATTGTTCCATATGATTAAAATATCTTGTCTACCCCTTACTATACCTCAATATATATCGTTAGGTTTTGAACCTTTTTTTAACCCCCTTTATGTATTGTATACTTAGTAAAGACCCTGTGCAATGTAGGTGTTAATATGCTTAGCTTAATTTTTTATGATAATATAATATCATGAACTAATATGTTTAACTATATTATTTATACTTGTATGAATGATTATATATTGAATATGATAATTATAAAAGGTACAAATGGGTTAAATTACATTGAATGTAATAAAGTATAAGGATCACTTTATAATTGATTTATAATTGATCAAATAATTGGATATTAGAAATTTTATGATTAATTATATAAAAAATATAATAAAGTAAACCATGATAATAATTTAGTTTAAAGTTATAGTCTAGTATAGTTAGACATCAAATAACATCTCTTTGTTTATGGGACAAGGGATATTAAGTACCTTAAATTGAAAATCCTATCACATGTACACAATATCTAATAATTATATAGATAATACCCTTTACTTGATTATATAAAAATACCCTTAAGTTAAGACAACACCTTACAATGATTTTTTAATGGAACAAATGAACTTTTTTTCACTTGCCTATTAAGGTTGGACTACCTCTCAATGAGATAAGCTCAAAATAAAATATTTTTCCACATATTCCATAAGGATAAATAAATCCTTATCTATATCTATGAGAGAATACTAATCATAAAAACCTCCTAACTACCCAATGGACATTTTTAAATGATGCCACATTACATTTGTTTAATACTAACTACTATAGTGGGCCTTATTTAATAATAAAAACCATAGTGGACCTAGTTCATATTACACTCAATGACATTCACTATTATTACTCTAGTGGTCCCTTTGGTCCTCCATTAGCCTCTGGGAAGGATCCTAACACTCCACCTTCCTTAGAAAAATATTTCCCTCAATACTTGTTTTGAGGAGGTACAATAATAAACCAAGGTCCCATGGACGAGTGTTCTTTTCAATGCTAAAGTAAGTGACGAACTAGGGTCCCATGTATAAGTGATAGCCACCATGCTAAAATAGTCGAAGATTATCTACCATAAAGTTGGGTCCCATATATGAGTGTTGACTGCAATGATGAAGTAGCCAAAGTCCCATGTGCAAGTACTAATTACAATACTTAACTAATATGAGGAGCTCATCTATAAACCCATGTCTCATGTCCAAGTGTTCATGTTGGATAATTGGTAAATATAATTGAGCTCAATAACCAGTAGAGAATGGTAATATAAATCCCTAACATGGTCATTTTTATCCAAATATATGCATCCATCCATATCAAGAAAATCATTGACATAATTGCAAAAGTTCAGATGTGGATTTGGAAAGAACACTACTACTGAAGAGTAGGAAAGCTAAAAATTGGTAGTCATAACCGACTCCTAAATTACCGCATCAATGTTCTCTAACGAAGGTGGAGTAGAGTCATCAAATATAAGATGGAGGTAGTTTTTTTCCCATAAATTACAATTGTCCATATACTAGTCCTCACAATCATCCTCTAAATCATATTAGGCATATTTTTTGTAGTTATACTCCATTGATGAAATGATATGTTTTTTCAATGATACATATCTCCTTAAATTCATATAATTTCTCCTTAATTCTATCCATCATATCATTTTTATACCGGTCAATTATATTCATTAGATCTTGCAAGATTATATCTTCTTCCCATGTCATGTTCCTCAACATTGTGGTTCTTCAGTTTCATTAGGGTTTAATGGTGGAAATTTGTAGTGGTTGTAGTGCAGTAGGTATTGATCTGAACAATAACATATAATATATCAAATTGAACCCCCAAAATCCTCTATACAATGGAATTGGTCTGGTTTCAATATGAGCACCTTGTAAAAATATATATGCTTTGCAATTTGTGCAACCACCATAGAAAAACCCTAAAATAGTTTATTTTAAATCAACAATATATTCACTTTTCAGACTCCGATTTGGACGAATTTTTTTGGACTTGGGTGTTTTTTTAGAGGAACTTATTTATACAAATATTTTATTCAAATTCTACTAATAAATATATAGGAGTTTAACTAAGTTTCACGACTCTCTTTTTCAATTTGAAAACCTACACAAAAAATTTTGAAAAAAAAAATATCTCTTTTTTGGGCCCAAGAAATAGATATAATGCCAATTGTTAAGTACCTTATATATGAAAATTCTATCAAATACAAAATATAAAAAAATAATATCTAGATAACCATGTTACTTGATTTTATAAAAATGTCCTTAAGGTAGGGAAACACCTTACAATTAGTTTTTTTATGGATGGAATCCACTCCTACTCACTTGCCTCTTAAGTTTGAGAAACCTGTCAATGAGATAAGTTCCAAATACAATATTCTTTCACCCATATTCCATAAAGAGGACTTTATCCTTATTTATAGTTAACAAGATAACCCTAATCATAACAAGCTTCTAACTACCTAGTGGACAATCTTTAATGAGGCCACATTACATTTATTCAACACTAAATACCATAGTGGGACTTATTTAATAATAACTAACATAGTGGGCCTAGTCCACTTTAAATTAAATGACCTACACTATTATTACTCTAGTTTCCCCTTTGGCCTCCAATTACATCCCTAAGAGGGATCCCAACAAGGAAATTATATAATTGAGATGATATAATTAAGGGTAATTTCATATACTATTAAGAGTATGGCTATGATTAGGTACCTGATGTATGATCACAAGATAACAAACTTGAAAGACAATAGACTTCTTAACGTTGCTTCAAATTATAGTCAAAGTCTCTATACCATTAAAAACACCATCAAGGCTAAATTAAAATAGAAATTGTGGTGTAATGAAGAAATAGAGTATCAAAAAAATGAATGTACTATAAAGAAGTGATTAACCCTAATGTACACAACCAAAACTATATTTCTATTATAGATATCTTAAAGAAGAAAATCAACATTGCTAAAATAAGAACTAACTATTATGAACTTCATAATCCTAAAATGCTATGGGATGAAATAATTTGTTATATTTTTTATACTAGGAGGGTCATCCTCCACCCTCTTAAATGGTCCACAAATACCTAGATCTCAATTTCAAAATATTTGTAACACTAACCATTTTCGTTACTTGTTAACTCACCAAAACTATGGAGATTTAGGAAATCCAATCTTTTATATCATAAAAAAATAATTTTAAAGAAAAACAATTAATTCCTTATCATTTTTTTTCTCAAGGTAATGTTGGTCTCATTGGACTCTAGTCATCACCATCATATTTTCAATCTAGTTTGCATTAATAAAAATCACTAAGTCTAAATATATAGTGGACTACAAATGGTAGTATGTGGCTCTTTTATTAGGGAGCAATAGAAGTGATTCCCTTGAAGATAAAAAGAGGTCATCTAAAAAAAACTATCTTAAATAAAATCAATCAATTCCTTATCATTGTTTTAAAATTTTCTCTCATTGGACCCTAATCATCATTATCATATTGTTAATATAGTCAACGTTAGTAAAAATCACTAAATCTAAAGAGAGAGTGGACTACAAATGCTAGTCTATGGATTTGTTATTAGGAAATAATAGAAGATGATTCCCTTCAGAATATCAACACCAGCATAAATATGGTGTTACAATGAGATTGAGAAAAAATAAGCATTGGTTTACCAAACAGAGGTCATATATCCAAACTTGAAGATCAAAATTATCTCTACACTATTTCTAGTCTCAATAAGAAAATAAATATTGCAAAATAAGAACAAACTCCATAAAAGATAACGGGAAAAAAGAAATTGTAAAGTTTACAATTTTAAAAAACTAGAAATGACAAACATTTTGTCTTAGGTTACGCAACCTACATGAATATTAAAACTCATTTTCAAAAAATTTGTAATACAAATGATATTTTTAATATGTTAACCCATGAAGGCCAAAGTGACTCAATAATTTAATTAATAAAACGAAATATTTAACTTTTGTATATTAAGTTTAGATAAACCAATTTTCAACTCAATAGAGAGACGTTTCATCATCATCATCTCAATAAAGGAGTTGAGGTTGAACACAATGAGACATTGTTTGATTACTGATCATTAAGGTATACCATTAAAAACCACGAGACAACCTACCGATAATGAAAGTAGGTATCAAGGCATCGAGTACATTCTTACAAGTGTGAAAAGGTGTTGGGGTCAAACAATTAAAGAATCCATCGATCAAGAGACATTGATGTATTATCAACAGTCGATGGTGAGAGAACCTCCCAATAATGAATGCAAGCCTCTAGGTACACATAGGATTCTAGGTCTCGTTTCTAGAATAGATGAGTTGAAGTCGATGGAAGGAGACCCGCTGAAAGGAGAGCATTGAGGCATCTATCATCATTCAACATGAGGTACAAAGAAGAAGCTTTATGATTTGGAGGAAATCAGACGAATAACATGTTCACGAACCAACTACCCTATGCATCTTTCATGTGTGCCATATCCAAGCGATACACGGAAAAGACCTTGTGAATAGAAGCCAATAAGGAAAATTGTTGAAAAAGGTGAGGAAACCACCAATAAAGCTAATGGAATCCAAGACACTACACAAATCCCAATGTGTGAAAATATTTCTTATAGTCAAACAAAAGGGAAACCCCCTAGTCAGCATCCAATGATGAAATGTTTATTTTTGGGTTCAAGGTTACCTACCAATGAGGAAAGTAGGACCAGGGTGCATAATAGGAATACAACTTAATGTGATTATGAGACACACTGAGGGTATGGCCAACATGAAAAGTCAAGATTTATGAGGAATGGCTGACACATGTTGATAGACATCCTTTTAACAAGAGCATGAGAAATATGGAAGAGTCTGGCAGCATAGACTCAATGATGAAACTCTGAGATGCAGGAGGCATCAATCAAAGTCACCATATGGATTGGAAGAGTAACCAGTCGAGGGAGTAAACTCTATGTAACGAGCTCATCTTCCTAAAGTCATGATAAACCCAGAATTTTGATGACAAGTGGACTCAAAAATTTTGTGTTATGTTCAGAGGTGACACGACTGCTGCCAATATAAGATAATATTAGTTTCTCGCCCATATTTTTTGTTTTTTCATAGTCAAATGAATGCTATGATATAGAGGAGGAAACAATTGTTGCATGTAAGCAATCTAGTTCCATGTAACACCCCTCTTAGCTAAGGACAACAATGATTATATATTGAATATGATAATTATAAAAGGTACAAATGGGTTAAATTACATTCAATGTAATAAAGTATAAGGATCACTTTATAATTGATTTATAATTTATCAAATAATTGGATATTAGAAATTTTATGATTAATTATAAACTAATATGTTTAACTATATGTTTAACTAATATCATAAACTAATATGTTTAACTATATTATTTATACTTGTATGAATGATTATATATTAAATATGATAATTATAAAAGGTACAAATGGGTTAAATTACATTCAATGTAATAAAGTATAAGGATCACTTTATAATTGATTTATAATTTATCAAATAATTGGATATTAGAAATTTTATGATTAATTATAAACTAATATGTTTAACCATATGTTTAACATGGAGGGAGAAGAGAGAGGGAGTTGGAATTTGGAGGGGGGGGATTGGAGAGTGGAGGAAGGAAAAATATGGGAGAGGAGAAATTGTTGCAAACGTTTTTGGGTTTTTACTAGTGGACTGGTGTTGCTATGATTTTTGGCTTTGGGGATAATGTTGAGGAAAACATATGAGATGATATTACTCAAGCATTTTCAGATTCTTCTTGACTAAAGAAAAATAGACGAAAATGTCACCCTATGTTTATAGTCATCAAAAATAATATCCTAACTCACAAGTATTGATTACAATTGCTTAGGATAGTCCTTTTATAAATAAAAGATTGCTGGAAAATTCATTATTTATATGATTTTCTGAATATAACAGTTGTTGAAATAAATGTAGAGACATAAGTAAAGACACCAATATGATAATCAAGATAGATGAGACATAAATCAATCCTTTATTTCATTCTAATTCATCAAAGAGTCATTCTCTTTACAAAATTTGGTGAAGAAGTTTTGGACCAAAGTCAAACTTAGATGTCCTTGATGAAACATACAAAAGGACCTCTAACATAAAATAAAAAACTGAACTCTAAAAGTTGGATCATCTTGCCACAGATTGATGCCCACTCGACTTTGCACAATAGCCTTTGCTAGTCATGAAAATTAATTCATAAACAAACAAGTCTACACAGACTATCAAATATAGATCAACACCTCTAAAAAAAAAGTGTTTGAATGATGTAATTTAGCCCTGAATCTTGTTGTCTACAATAATACCCTGCTATCATAAAAAATAATTAGGCATATGATCAATTAAGGAATGAATGAAAAATGAACTATCTCAACAAAAACTCGAAGAGAAAGCCTTAGTATGCTTCTCCTTATATCCTCCTCTTGTTCCTCCCTTTCCTTTTTCCTTTAAGAAAATTAGAATTGGTTGAAGTAGTTGAACTACTTCATTAGTTAAGTTAACTGAAAACTCAACCAACTTTTTAGTTAGGGGGGAAAAGTAATAAATCATAATAAGGGTTTTAAATAAATAATAACTAGTAGGTGGGACCCCTTGTGACTCCCTTTAGCTCTTAACAATCATAACATAACTAGTTAATTAAACAAAACACCCCTCATTGTGACTCCCATCATCACATTCATATTTGACAATTTATCTCACTGATATTTGAAATTATTTTCAAAAATATATTACTCATATATCCAAAGAAAACATGTTGTCCAAAACTTTTGAATTCAACTTCCATCAACAATAAATAAAACAAAACTCAAAAACCATATTTTCCACTCTGAGATGCAATATTTCCTTGGTTGCTACTGTCACCCTTTGATTTCTCTGAATTTTCCTTTGGCTACACTGAGCCTTTAGGTCTAATCTCGTTGATCACATGAGAAAAATCGTCCCTCAAATTCATCAGGGAAGACACAGATTTATCAGAGCCATTGGAGGGTGAGGAAGGGGCAATAGTAGCTTTTGCTTTGTCAGGGGCATGGTGGGCCTCGGTTTTCAACATTTTTCTAGCATGAGAGGACTAAAATGGTGAGTGGACAGGTGCAGATTGGACAATCTGATTGATAGGCGGGGAAGCAGGTAAGGACAAATTGGTTCAGCCACAATGTTGGGAGACTATCTGGTTGCAATGAGACATGAGGGGGCATGGGAATACCAGGGGCTTGTGGAACTTGGAAGGGATGCCTTTCAGGCCTAGGTTGGACCACTCCTTTCCCAATCCAATTGAAAAATCCAACCTGAAATAACTGGCCTAACTATTGTGATTCATCATCAAAGTGAATGGAGAATCTAGGCCTTCTAGGGCCCCTTTTCCAATTACCTCTTCCTCGGTTACCTCTTCCATGGCTACCTCAGTTGAAAAAACTCATTCCTTCATGCATGATTGATTAGCAAATAATTCTTTTAACAACCATACATGACAACTCCTTAGAAAATATGAAATAAATTTTGGCTCAACAACATATCATGCTCATGCAATCCAATCCATACAAATTGCTTAACTATTGTCAATAAGCAGGGGGTGAGCAAAGGTTATGGGATATGCGAGGGGTTGTATTGAGTGAAAAAAATGTTAAAATGAGGGGGAAAAGAATCATGGTTACTGCTCAAAGACATCAAGCAATCAATTGTAATGTAAACCAAAGAATATATCACTGTGTTCCAACCAAGAAACTATGATTTCAAACTGTTTCAATACAAAATTATTTTAACTGTAAATAAATTTTAAGAACGGGGAGTGAAAAATGAATGTGGGAAGGCGAGGTGGTTGTAATTAGCAAAAAGAGAAATAATGGTAGGGAAAGAGAGCGAATATTGTTCATAAAATTAATTAAGTAATCCATAAAATCATTCTATATCAAACGTAAAAGATCCAACACCAACCCAATAATCACTAATCAAATGAACAACTATTGTGTATAATTCAATCAATTATGTGCATTAACTTGCTCATTGTTCGCTATGAAATATTCAACCCAGTGTCACCAAACAAGACAATATGTATTCCACGACAACCTATAGAAGAGTTTTGTTTCTTCTCATTTGTCCATTTAAAGTTTTAAAACAATTCCCAAATGAATAAACAGTCACTTAATTCCACTATGTTCAGCACTAAAACATCAACCACTATCCATGACTTATTTCATTCATCAAACCAGACACAAACGTTGTGCCTGATTTTATTCCTCAATTCCATTTAACAATTAAGTTGTAATGAGACCATACTAGCACATAATCTATTCTCATCTCGGATATCAGCTATACACAGTGAACAATCAACAAACAATCATCAATATATCAAATTTCAATAACCTTGACTTGCCATTTAAATGCACAACAATCACTACTTTGACTTATACGATGTTGTATGATACACAAAACCAGTCAACAAAAGGCAAGAGCATTACTGCACCTGTAAATTTCTATTTACTTTGGATCTAAACATCAAACGATTTTGAGCTATCAATCCAATACAAGGAAACAACAACAGTATGCCTAAATCCATTTCTCAATTCAATCGGGTTGCAACAAAACCATACTGTTATAAAACCCATGCCCTTCTCTAATGGTGTAATCAACAATATCCATAACATACACAGTGGACGACCATGCCACAACTATTATTATTGCAATACTCCCACTTGTCAATTTAAAACACATAGTGACAACAACCATCAACTCAACATAAGATGTTGTAGGAAGCCCACACAAACCAATGCATCACGCACGAAGCATCGTTGTGACTTAATCAATTATAAGATAATGTTGGGTTAACAATTCAATAATTACAATGTAAGAGACAACGAATTTGTATTCAATCCCATTTCTCCAATCAACCAATTAACCATGCTAAGCTTATCAATTTGATTGTCATAATAACCAATGTAGTGACTAAATACCAAAACCAACACCAATGTCAATATAATCAACAAGGACGAGCCAGTAATCAAACACTTTCGACAATACACCACCAACTCATAACAATTAACAATATACCAGACAAGACATAACGGTTCCCTATATCAAAAACTGGGCTTAAGAAATCAAGGGTTCACTATGTGGACCAACACAGGGAGACTGGAGTCGACCCCCAACATCGGGTGAGAACCTCTGAGACCAACTGTGAAAACACATGATATACCACCAATAAATTCACAGACAGGGTGACAATTCACGAGATAGTAGAGACTATGAATAGAGGAGCAAATGCTTCATTTTGGTCCTGTAACAACACTTAGAACACGCAGGTATAGGCCTCGTGGTTTTCCTAATCAACCGAAGAATGTTGAGATAAACAAAGTCGAGAAACATAAATCAAACTTAAGAAATCCCTTTGGCATAACAACCATTAAAACCCACTATGCAAACATCAATAACATGAACAAACCCATACCTAAGTGAAACAATACACAGTGACAGAAGGTGTTTCAAACCCAACAACCCTATAACAACAAAAAAACTGGGTATGGTGATAAGAATGCATGGAGACAACTAATCGATCTGTACCGAATGAAACCCTTCAACCAAGACCAATAAGGATGACAGAGAGCCTTCATGGCTTCTAACACTCAAAATGATCAATGAAACTATGACTTCAAACATTATTGCAATGAAAACCACACCAACCATTCATTCCAGAAAAATATCACAATTCTACACCGTTCCCAGTTTTAAGAAAAACACAGACGCATACATCACTGAGACAAATTTATTTCATAACCAAAGAGGGTTCATGGATGGAAAAACGCCATACTTGTAACCAAGAAAACCTTAAAAATGCGGTCTTGGCCGTGTATTTCTTCCTTTGCTTGAAAATTGGAGCTTAACCACAATGATCACAATTGAACAATAGCCAAGCCAAGGTGATGGCTAGTGGGAGGGGTATGGAGTGACATGAAATAAATGCATGTCGCCTCCATCCTCTAGTTATTCAATTCCTTAGTAGACACAAACCCACTATTCCATTAATTCATTCAATTAAACCATGCATCGAAACCAACATCCACTATTTTTCAAAAGCTCCACCCTATGTCACATTAACCACTGCCAACCATACTATAAGGCATATCACATGTATTTCCATATAACTCAATAAATGGTATAGCCACTAACCCCGTTAGCTAGGACTAACAACCATCCTTTTAATTGCAATGCATATAGTGTAGAATATTAGAATAGTATAGTTTCTTCCTTTGTATTTTTTTTATATTTATTTTTATCTCTTTTCAACTGCTCTTATGTGTTGTTACTAACATGTCTCTTGTGCAGGTGTCACAATAATCAATCCAAGAACAGACAGCAAGGGTAACAATGGATAATCATAGGCCATCGTAACATGAAACTAGAGCTTAAGAGAAACATAAACAACTGTACATAACATGCCTTATCCATCATTAATTTGTCACAATTAGAATCAACACATAATAGGCCTTATCCATTGCCAATAAAACCAAGATTTCATCAATTATGTAGAACCCTGTAAGCAGTGTCAAACAACAACATAGACATGAAATATGAACCAGTCTGATCTCCCAATCTACAAGGGGGTCCCACCTACTAGTATTATATATCTTGTTATATTATAATAATAGGTTTTAGCAATAATTTTCGGGCAAAATCCTCGTTGCGATTTTAATCGTCAACAGATAGGAAATGCGATTTCCTAGAGATAGAGAGTCTGAGAGGTTTTGTTCCTAGTTGGCTGGGAGAAAATAGTTTCAGGAAATGGTCTAGCAGTAGTAGATAAGAGAGAAAGGACTTAACGAGCTAAAATTTTTAGGTATTTTTCTAGAGGATTTATTCAATTGATTTATTATAAATATTGTAAACTAATTGTCATAGTATTAGTGAGTTCATTCCTTCAAGTTAAATTTGCTAGAAATTATTACTAGTTTATAAATCAAAATTAGTTTTATTACAACAAAATCAAGTTTTTTTCCCAAGTCCTTCCATAGATACAAAAGTTAAAAATTTAGAAACCGAAACTTACCATTGTAACACAATAAAATTTTTACATTGATAGCATGATGCATGTACCATAATTTCATAGGATAAAACTTGAGGCCCTCTAGGAGAGGGACATTACAAATGGTGACATATTTTAGGTTTTTATTTCTTAGTGGTGGGAAAGAGTTGAACAATGAGATATACCTGATTATCCAGTAGTTGTCCTAGTAATAAAATTCTCTGAAACATGAGCTCGGAATAATAACACCCTCTGAGAAAGGATGAAGGGTGTGTTAATTAGGCCTTTATAAAAATCTCTTGGGAACTTTCTTGCTCAAAATTTTCATAGTGAGTGCACCACCAAATCCCATTTGCAAACCTTTTGGTTCACGACTCTAGGAAAAAAATCCTCTAGCTTTGGATTCAAATTTGTAGCTAGGGTTTCTCTATGAGTAATACTACTAGGGTTTCATTGTGAGTATGGGAGGAAGAAAATATGGAAAAAATGGGGTGGATTTGGAAGTGGATTCATAATTTCCCCACCTTTTAGATTCCCCCCCCCTCGAATCCCTGAGAGCCCCCCAAATACCTACATTGTTCCATATGATTAAAATCCCTTGTCTACCCCTTACTATACCTCAATATATATCCCCCTTACTATACCTCAATATATATCCTTAGGTTTTGTTCCTTTTTAACCCCCTTTATGTATTGTCTACTTAGTAAAGACCCTGTACAATGTAGATGTTAATATGCTTAGCTTAATTTTTTATGATAATATAATATCATAAACTAATATGTTTAGCTATATTATTTATACTTATATGAATGATTATATATTGAATATGATAATTATAAAAGGTACAAATGGGTTAAATTACATTCAATGTAATAAAGTATAAGGATCACTTTATAATTGATTTATAATTTATCAAATAATTGGATATTAGAAATTTTATGATTAATTTATCAAATAATTGGATATTAGAAATTTTATGATTAATTATATAAAAAATATAATAAGTAAACCATGATAATAATTTAGTTTAAAGTTATAGTCTAGTATAGTTAGATATCAAATAATATCTCTTTGTTTATGGGACAAGGGATATTAAGTACCTTAAATTTAAAATCCTATCACATGTACACAATATCTAATAATAATATAGATAACACCCTTTACTTGATTATATAAAAATACCTTTAAGTTAAGACAACACCTTACAATGATTTTTTTAATGAAGCAAATGAAGTCTTTTTCACTTGCCTATTAAGGTTGGACTACCTCTCAATGAGATAAGCTCAAAATAAAATATGTTTCCACATATTCCATAAGGATAAATCAATCCTTATTTATATCTACGAGAGAATACTAATCATAAAAGACTCCTAACTACCCAATGGACATTTTTAAATGAGGCCACATTACATTTGTTTAATACTAACTACTATAGTGGGCCCTCGATTTAATAATAAGTTCCATAGTGGACCTAGTTCATATTACAATGAATGACATTCACTATTAGTACTCTAGTGGTCACTTTGGTCCTCCATTAGCCTCTACGAAGGATCCTAACACTCCACCTTCCTTAGAAAAATATTTCCCTCAATACTTGTTTTGAGGAGGTACAATAATAAACCAAGGTCCCATGGACGAGTGTTCTTTGCAATGTTAAAGTAAGCGAGGAACTAGGGTCCCATGTATAAGTGATAGCCACCATGATAAAATAGTCGAAGATTATCTGCCATAAAGTTGGGTCCCATATATGAGTGTTGACTGCAATGATGAAGTAGCCAAAGTCCCATGTGCAAGTACTAATTACAATACTTAACTAATCTAAGGAGCTCATATATAAACCCATGTCTCATGTCCAAGTGTTCATATAGGATAGTTGGTAAATATAATTGAGCTCAATAACCAGTAGAGAATGGTAATATAAATCCCTAACATGGTCATTTTTATCCAAATATATGCATCCATCCATATCAAGAAAATCATCGACATCATTGCAAAAGTTTATATGTGGATTTGGAAAGAACACTACTACTAAAGAGTAGGAAAGCTAAAAATTGGTAGTCATAACCGACTCCTAAATTCCCGCATCAATGTTCTCTAACAAAGGTGGAGTAGAGTCATCAAATATAGGATGGAGGTAGTTTTTTTCCCATAAATTACAATTGTTCATATACTAGTCCTCACAATCATCCTCTAAATCATATTAAGCGTATTTTTTGTAGTTATACTCCATTGATGAAATGATATGTTTTGTCAATGATACATATCTCCTTAAATTCATATAATTTCTCCTTAATTCTATCCATCATATCATTTTTTATACCTGTCAATTATATTCATTAGATCTTGTAAGATTCTATCTTCTTTACATGTCATGTTCCTCAACATTGTTGTTCTTCAGTTTCATTAGGGTTTAATGGTGGAAATTTGTTGTGGTTGTAGTGCAGTAGGTATTGATCCGAAAAATAACATATAATATATCAAATTGAACCCCCAAAATCCTCTATACAATGGAATTGGTCTGGTTTCAATATGAGCACCCTGTAAAAATATATATGCTCTGCAATTTGTGCAACCACCATAGAAAAATCCTAAAATAGTTGATTTTAAATCAACAATATATTCACTTTTCAGACTCTGATTTGGACAAATTTTTTTGGACTTGGGTGCTTTTTTAGAGAAACTCATTTATACAACTATTTTATTCAAATTCTACTAATAAATATATAGGAATTTATCTATGTTTCACGACTCTCTTTTTCAATTTGAAAACCTACACACAAAAAAATTGAAAAAAAAAAACTCTTTTTTGGGCCCAAGAAATAGATATAATGCCAATTGTTAAGTACCTTATATATGAAAATTCTATCAAATACAAAATATCAAAAAACAATATCTAGATAACCCTGTTACTTGATTTTATAAAAATGTCCTTAAGGTAGGGAAACACCTTACAATTAGCATTTTTATGGACGGAATCCACTCCTACTCACTTGCCTCTTAAGTTTGAGAAACTTGTCAATGAGATAAGTTCCAAATACAATATTCTTTCACCCATATTCCATAAAGAGGACTTTATCCTTATTTATAGTTAACAAGATAACCCTAATCATAACAAGCTTCTAACTACCTAGTGGACAATCTTTAATGAGGCCACATTACATTTATTCAACACTAAATACCATAGTGGGACTTAATTAATAATAACTAACATAGTGGGCCTAGTCCACTTTAAATCAAATGGCCTACACTATTATTACTCTAGTTTCCCCTTTGGCCTCCAATTACATCCCTAAGAGGGATCCCAACAAGGAAATTATATAATTGAGATGATATAATTAAGGGAAATTTCCTATACTATAAAGAGTATGGCTATGATTAGGTACTTGATGTATGATCACAAGATAACAAACTTGAAAGACAATAGACTTCTTAATGTTGCTTCAAATTATAGTCAAAGTCACTATACCATTAAGAACACCATCAGGGCTAAATTAAAATAGAAACTGTGGTGTAATGAAGAAATAGAGTATCAAAAAAATGAAGGTACTATAAAGAAGTGATTAACCCTAATGTACAGAACCAAAACTATATTTCTATTATAGCTATCTTAAAGAAGAAAATCAACATTGCTAAAATAATAACTAACTATTATGAACTTCATAATCCTAAAATGTTATGGGATGAAATAATTTTTTATATTTGTGATACTAAGAGGGTCATCCTCCACCCTCTTAAATGGTCCATGAATACCTAGATCTCAATTTCAAAATATTTGTAACACTAACCATTTTCATTACTTGTTAACTCACCAAAACTATGGAGATTTAGGAAATCCAATCTTTATATCATAAAAAAAGAATTTTAAAGAAAAACAATTAATTCCTTATCATTTTTTTTTCTCAAGGTAAAGTTGGTCTCATTGGACTCTAGTCATCACCATCATATTGTCAATCTAGTTTTCATTAATAAAAATCACTAAGGCTAAATATATAGTGGACTACAAATGGTAGTATGTGGCTCTTTTATTAGGGAGCAATAGAAGATGATTCCCTTGAAGATAAAAAAGAGGTCATCTAAAAACATGTATCTTAAATAAAATCAATCAATTCCTTATCATTGTTTTAAAATTTTCTCTCATTGGACCCTAATCATCATTATCATATTGTTAATATAGTCAACATTAGTAAACATCACTAAATCTAAAGAGAGAGTGGAGTACAAATGCTAGTCTATGGATTTGTTATTAGGGAGTAATAGAAGATGATTCAAGAATATCAATATCAGCATAAATATGGTGTTACAATGAGATTGAGAAAAAATAAACATTGTTTTACCAGAAAGAGGTAATATATCCAAACTTGAAGATCAAATTATCTCTACACTATTTCTAGTCTCAATAAGAAAATAAATATTGCAAAATAAGAACAAACTCCATAAAAGATAATGAGAAAAAAGAAATTGTAAAGTTTACAATTTTAAAAAACTAGAAATGACAAACATTTTGTCTTAGGTTACACAACCTACATGAATATTAAAACTCATTTTCAAAACATTTGTAATACGAATGATATTTTTAATATGTTAACCCATGAAGGCCAAAGTGACTCAATAATTTAATTAATAAAACAAAATATTTAACTTTTGTATATTAAGTTTAGATAAACGAATTTTCATCTCAATACAGATACGTGTCATCATCATCATCTCAATAAAGGAGTTGAGGTTGAACACAATGAGACATTGTTTGATTACCGGTCATTAAGGTATACAGTTAAAAACCACGAGACAACCTACCGATAATGAAAGTAGGTATCAAGGCACCGAGTACATTCTTACAAGTGTGAAAAGGTGTCGGGGTCAAACACTTAAAGAATCCATTGATCAGGAGACATTGATGTATTCCCAACAGTCGATGGTGAGAAAAATTCCCATTAATGAATGCAAGCCTCTAGGTACGCATAGGACTCTAGGTCTCATTTTCAGAATAGATGAGTTGAAGTCGATGGATGGAGACACAGTGAAAGGAGAGCATTGAGGCATCTATAATCATTCAGCATGAGGTACAAAGAAGAATCTTGATGATTTGGAGGAAATCAGATGAATAACATGTTCACGAACCAACAACCCTGTGCATCTTTCGTGTGTGCCATATGCAAGCAATACACGAAAAAGACCCTCTGAATAAAAGTCAATAAGGAAAATTGTTGAAAAAGTTGAGGAAACCACCAATAAAGCTAATGGAATCCAAGACACTACACAAATCCCAATGTGTGCATAGATTTCTTGTCGTCGAACAAAAGGGAAACCTGCCAGTTAGCGTCAAATGATGAAATGTTGATTTTTGGGTTCAAGGTTACCTACCAATGAGGAAAGTAGGACCAGGGTGCACAATAGGACTACAACTTCATGTGATTCTGAGACACACTGAGGGTACGAACAACATGAAAAGTCAAGATTTATGAGGAATGGTTGACACATGTTGATAGACATCCTTTTGACAAGAGCATGAGAAATATGGAAGAGTATGGCAGCATAGACTCGATGATGAAACTTTGAGATGTAGGAGGCATCAATCAAAGTCTCCATATGGATTGGAAGAGTAACCAGGGATGAGCTCAGCTTCCTAAGGTTTTGATAAACCCAAATTTTTTATGACAAGTGGACTAAAATTTTTGTGTTATGTTCAGAGGCGACACGATTGCTGCCAATATAAGATAATATTATTTTCCCACCCATATTTTTTGTTTCTTCATAGTCAAATGAATGCTATGATATAGAGGAGGAAACGATTGTCGCATGTAAGCAATCTAGTTCCAATAGTGGAACATACCTATGCTCAATGCAAGGATGTGCATGTGGGAGATGGAAAATCGGGGGAATGTTTCCTCTTGGGTTTAGGGTGTCAAGCTGCAAAGGATATAAACAAGGATCTTCTTGGATAATGATGAAAACTACCAAGGTGAAGGGATTATAATGCAAAAGAGAGAACTGACAATAGGCTCAATACTGCAAGCAAGAGAATGAGATGCAATTACAACTTAACACCAAAAAAATATCCTTTTTCGTAATCTTAGTATACTTGGTTTGAAAAATGGATACACTTGCACCAAATAGACATCCTTTCGAATCCAATTTACGAGTGTGAAAGAGACAAGTTCACTCGACAATATTTTCTCTTTTTTAGAGAGTCGGAAAAGAGCTTAAATCATACTTGTTTGGGAGTCCTCTAGGTATATGTTAGCATGTTTATGAGTAATAAATGAGGTTCAAACATAATTTCATGTATTATCTATAAGGGACTCCCAGTCCTATTGACAAAAATATTGGCATTGGCACCGAATGTAGCAGAGGATCATACTTCGATAATGATACTTCTAGTTGTAGATAGAAGGTTCTGTGTCGCTATGAAATGGGTTCATACCTAAGGAATATGAGTTGCAGTCATAGGATGATGAAAGTGTGCATGATGGATTGGATACCTATCCTATATGTTGGGTAATGAAAATACCTGTCCAAATTTATGAATGAGCGACATGGCACTAAAAACTGCAAGAATCCCTAAATAAAATTACCAAAACCAACTCCATCCACTATCATATTAGTCCATTAGGCCAAAATATTGTATGAAACTATGTAAAGTGGGTAAAAATTTGCTATAAATAGTAAAAAAAAAACAAATTTACTATACCATTTGTATTTTTTACCTAAATAGTGGATTTTGGATTGAATTGCCTCCAAATTTTAACTGTTGATTGTGAGAGATACGAGAGATGGAATCGACGACTGTCTGGACTAGGTAATTCATATTTCTCTCCTCTTTATTTTTAGTGGATTAAAATTTGTAATTATGCCTCCTTTTTAAAGTTATTTAAGGTAAAACTTTAAAACTAAGGTGTACGCAGGCTATAGTTTATTTGGTCATGTATACACATACTTATACGTGATTGTTTGAAAAACAACCAGCGTATAAGAAAACCTATACACAATTGTGTACACTATAGCTCACATATATGTCTGTGGATAAGGTTTTTTAAATGTTGCTAACTCAAAAATGGGTTTGAATCTTGCAGGATGGTGCTAGAGTGGAGAGAAAGAGAGCATAAAGAGGTGGATGTTGCAGTGGAGAGATACCTAGGGACCCAAATGGCCTTAAAAATATGTGGGCTATAGAAGTTTTGGGCTCTCAAAGGTATGAGGGCTCAAGTGAGAGTGCTTTAGTTGATGTGAACTACTGGGATCTGGATAGTGAGACCTTCAACCTTGATGGACAACCATTAAGGATTGAAGTCGAGGACATCTACTTCTTGACGGGATTGCCGCACCAAGGTGAGGTGGTCAACCTCAAATCTCAGGGAGCTGGGAGTGACATGAATATCGAGGATTTCATATCCACTCATTATATTGCAGGGACATAGAAGGTAGGGAGCCAACTCCCAATAAGAGCGATCAACAACATGAATCTCAAGATTGTGGTCCTAGTTTTGACATGGATCACAAGGTTGGCCTCTTTGCACCAAGCATCAAGACCAATTATGTTATATTCATTGGAGTGCTTGAAGTCCACGGTTTATGACTGGTGCACCTCAATGCTGGCCAACATGAAGAGCCAACTGATACACTGCAAACTAGGTAGAAAGAGGAACTTCGGGTTCACGTCTATCCTTTGTAGTTTTTTCTTCGAGCGGGTTCCAGGTCTGGGCCCTAGAGTTGAGATTATTCTATGTGGACCTTGCGATCGAGCCATGGCACAATGGACCAAGGTTATGAGGCAGCAAGCGGTGTTAGGGTGCCAACACCATACAACAATGACTTTTTCTTCTGTTGGATTCAACAGGTGATGGATTTTGAGGACTACCCTTACGTAGGGATTGAATTTATAGGAGATACATATATTTCATTACCACCAGGGTCCACCTACGCAGATATAGGTAAGTCAAGGCTTTTTAATATTTCATTTTTTTGTATTTTTGTATAAGAGAAAAAAAAAATTTTTCGATGATGTTAAGTACTAACTAAACATGTATGTGACATAGATGTAGGTCAATGATGGTCAAAAAAAATTCCATGACATCAATGGAGGCATCGAGGAGATGAGGCAGTGGGAGGGGATGTAGATAGAGTGCTTCAAAACGTGTAGGGAAACCTGTCTCGTTTGATGCAAAAGATTCCAATGGTTTAGGTGGAGGATATTTCAGAGGTTATGCAACACTAGGTGGTAGGTGTGTTGTAATATACCAGATACAAAAAGTATGTAGAACAAAAATAAAATGCTAGAAATGGAATAATAACAACAATATAACCAAAACAATCACCACAATAGCACTGAAATGATATAAGAATAACAACAAAAATAACAGTTTGATTCTGAAAGAAATGTTCACGGGCCTCTTTGAGGGGGAAACCTCTAGTTGAGCAGAGCTCTATTACAATAATATCCCAGATAGGGTTCTCATACCCTCGACTCCTATTTATACTAAATATGTCTATCGAAAGAAGCACCTAGAGGAAGATCCTTCTAGAAGCAGAAGCTTCTATTAGGTCTTCTTACATTCGACTTATTCTATTTTATTGCAAGGCCTTATTAATATTGACCTTTATTACATCCGAACATATTGTTCTACCTATGTGCGGG
>SNQJ01S0050131.1:185988-198494 GCA_010110895.2 Picea sitchensis
AATACTTCCATCAACAACATGTTTTATTTTGAAGAGCCATTTTGATGATACCACATCCTTACTTTTTGGTCTGGGAACTATTTCCCATCCATCATTCTTTATTATGGATTGGTATTCCTATGTCATGGCCTCTGCCCATTCCTTCTTTTGAATGGCCTCTTCAAAGCATGAAGGTTCTTCATCAAGTAGATTACATATCAAAGCCGTGTAACTGGAGGATCGCTTTTGTATTTTCACCTTTCTCGTGGTTCCTTCTGGAACACCATACTTCTCTCCATATTGAATAAGCTGTCTTGCCCAAGCAGGCTTTCTTTTATGGGATAAGGTCATTTGAGGAGGTTCTTGAACTTCACTTATATCATGGTCTTTAGGAGTCTCCTCATCAGGGGAAGTTACGACTTCCCTTATAGGTTCTGTAGCTCTAGGAACTTCCCTCACAGATTTTGCAATCCTGGGATTTACAGGTTCCTCTTCATACATTTCTTCAAGATAACATCTTCTTGATTTCTTAAGTTCTGCTTCTTCATCAAAGGTCACGTCCCTGCTAATATCAATATGGTGGTGACCATGTATGTAGATTCTAAAGGCCTTGGATACCGCACAGTATCCCACAAATATTCCCTTCTTTCTGAAGGCTTCCAACTTTTTTCTTTTCTCTTTCGGTATATGAATAAACACTCGACAACCAAATATTTTGAGATGGATTACCTCTGGCTTCTTTCCGATGAACATCTCTTCAGGGGTATTGAACCCAAGAGCACTATGGGATAATCTGTTCTATAGATAAACAATTGTCATTGCTTCTTCTTCCCATAAGCACATAGGAAGATCTTGATCGTGAATCATGGTCTTTATAGCTTCCAAAATTGTTCTGTTCTTCCTTTTAGCTACACCATTTTGTTGGGGATTATAGGGAGTAGTGAGTTCCCTCTTGATCCCAACATCTCTATAGAATTTTATGAACTCCTTTGAGGTATATTCTCCTCCATTATCTGACCTGAGTATCTTAATCTTTCTTTCAGAAATATTCTCTATCAAGGCTTTGAATTCCTTGAATTTACTAAATACTTCATCTTTAGATTTTAAGAAATATATCCAGGTCTTACGAGAATAGTCATCAATAAATGATACATAGTATACATACCCACTAATGGAGGATGATGTCATTGGGCCACACACATCTGAATGAATGAGTTCCAATACTCCTTCTTGTTTTCTATCCCTCTTAGGAAAAGGGTTCTTGATATTCTTCCCTTGCGCACATTCAATGCATATGTCTTCTTGATCAACCTTGAGTTCTGGTAAACCTGTGATAGCTTTGCCTATGTATGGTAGTGCCTTGTATTTTATGTGGGCCAATCTTATATGCCAAAGTTTGCATGACTTTTCAATGGTATGGGTCATGGCAGTTTCGGGGTGACCCTTTAGTTTATATAAGCCATTTTCTTCACTTCTGATGATGATTGCTTCATTTAAGGTTTCTCCTTTATCCCACATAAGAACTTCTCCATCTATGAAGTCAACTCTATAGCCTTGCTTGTCTAAAGATGATATGAAGGGTAAGTTCTTCTTTAAGCTCGGTACATAGAGTGTGTCCTTCATTGTTATTGAGTTTTCTGAATCTAGCTTGTAGTTTGATTCTCCTACTCCCTTGATGGGATATTGATAATCATCTCCAAGAGTTACTTTCTAAGAAAACTTCTTTTCTGAAATACAAGAGAGAGTATTTTTATTACCCGTCATATGTTTTGATGCACCGCTATCAATGAGCCATGTGTCCTCTCCAGGTGATACAAATCCTGAGAGAGATGAGATCAAGACATGGTCCTTAATGATCTTCATAGGTGGTTCTTCATCTTCAGCTATGTGAGCATGTTTCCTTTTGTGCTTCCTCTTGTATTCTTCTCTTCTAACCAGACAAGAATTCTCCTTGTGTCCCATCTTATCATAATGATAGCATTGTATGGATGAGAGATCTCATCCCTTGCGTTGTCCTTTCTTCTGAAAATTTCTTGGTTGAGATTCTTGATTGTTGAATTTGTTTGATGGTTGAGGTTATCTATGAGTTTACCTTTTGAAGTAGGGTTTCTTCGTTCCTCCTTTTGTATGAGTAGTTAGGGCTTGATCATCATCGCTTACTAGTAGTGCTTCACGATTGGCTACCCTTGTCTCCTCTTGGATGCATTCTTCCCATAGTCTCTCAAACTGTAGTTTCTCCTTTCTGAAACATACAGACTGGATGAAGGCATCCCAAGGTCTTGTGAGACCATTAAGGGCCGTTATTATGAATTTTTATTCATCGATGGTGTCTCCAATCGCTTTTAACTATTCTTTTATTTATGAGATTCAGGAGAAATATTCTTGAATCATTTCTCCTTTCTGCATCTTGGTATTCTTCAATTGAGATCTTAGATTCATCTTTTGATCGATGTTCTTTCCTTCATATAGTTTGCTTAGAGAGTCAAACATTTCCTTTAGAGTTTTCTTGGATGATACATGCGGGATTAGGTGGTCTCTGATTGAATCTGCAATTATTCTTTGAGCCCTGATTGAGTCCTTTTGATGCTTTGCTTTCTCTACGACATCTTCAGGTTCCTCCACTTCTTCTTTGATAAATTTTGCTAGGTCATTCTCTGCAAGGATCAGACTGATCCTATACTTCCAGGCACGAAAGTTTTCTATGCCTTCTAGTTTCTCAACAATCTTTGTGCTTGCAGACATCTTGTACTTGAGGCCGAAAATGACCAAAAAATGAAAAAGCTTAAAATCAAATTTTGACCTTACCAGGAGGTGCGCTTGGCTGAGGYGAGTAGGCTGGTGTACTTGGATCTAAGAAAATATGATTTTTACCCCTTCAAATCTGATCTGTGAATTTCTGGACTGGTGCTTCTCGTACTTTTGGTACTCTCGTACTTATGGTACTTATGGTACTGGTTTTCTGGTACTTTTGGTTCTTTTGTGAAACTAGGGTTTCGCTTTGCGGAAGATACAACCAATGAAAAGGTGCGCTCTAAGTGCCAAAATGATCCTCGGGGGAGGGCACATATTTCTAGGTGGTTTTAGGGATGAAAATATTCACTTTTGCAAAACCCTAATTTGCAGGTACTGCAACAGTGACATTTTTCTCTTGCGAAATATGTTTTCTTCAGGTTGGCTCTGATACCATGTTAACGTTTATGCCATTATTATAGTTCTTTTCATTTCAATAGATAAGAGAAACATAAGAACAAGATCACTACGAAATACACATTCACAAGAGACACAACATTTATCTTGGGAAACCCTCTAGGGGAAGAAAACCCAACAAAACTTCCCTATCATAAATTGATAATACAATGTTCAAGAGATAACTCAAACCAATACAGATAGTCCTCTCCAAAAGATGGGCCACTCTTCTCCTTCTCTCTGACTGGTAAGTTGCAGCTTGCCTCTTAAGAATGAGCAAGTGTGTTGTGTGTTAAAGTGAGGCGCTAGCCTCTCTATATTTACAAAACTGGCACGTGTGAAGGGTTTTCATTGGCAGGGCCGACCTCTCACTCTGGGTGGGTAAACCCACCTTTAATTTAATTTTGGGTCTCAATAATAACTACTGGGGCCGACTTCTTATTCTTCCTATTACAATTGTCCATTGACCAATCTGCAAAAGGGGATTTGGTCCTAATACAATTACCGACACGATTAATCCACAATGGGGATTAATCCTATGAATAAAATAAAAATAATAATAAGAATACTCTTCGCAGTTACATTATTTCAACATTTTGTCAGGGAAAACTATCGACACAAGGAAAATAGAAAAAGGTAATATACGCCGAGGAGGGGAAAACTATGATCGTATCTATAAAAAGAAGGAAAAAGGAAACAAAAACACAGGTCTTGACCAAGACCACAATCCCTGAGAACAAGACAAGTTTAAGTGCTAACATTAGGCTCCATGTGGGATAGAGTCCTCCCTGTGAGGCTCTACGATCTCTTTTGCAGTTTCAGTGCCTTATTGTTGGGTCGTGGAGTCTTTTATTCAAACAAAATACATAAAACAAAAGATGGTATTTACAAAGCTGGGACACAGGCTGCGGCTTTCAAGCAATAATTTTTTTAAGGAAGTTCCCATTCATAGGGCCGAGAAAAACCTCAGGATCATCCAGGCTATGTAACCTATAAGTGTTATTAAAAAATACTTCAAAAATCCTAAAGGGACCACTCCAAAGGGCATCAAATTTCCATTATTTCCCTTATTCTGTTTCAGAGCATCACATTTGAGCACCAGATCTCCTAGTTGGAAACGCTTTTTTCTCACCTTTTTTTTTAAAGCCAACTTGATTTTCTACTTACGATTATGTGCTTTGTCTATCATATGTTCTCTAGTATGCTGCACTTCTATCAGCTGATGTATCCTCCTGATCATATTGTCAGGTTCTTCCTGGCAGCCTTGGAAGAACTTGGCCACAGGCAGGGCTAACTGAGAAGGGAACATTGCTCTAGTCCCATATACATGTTGGAAAGGGGAGATGCCCAAGGACCTCTTTGTTGTCACTCTATTATCCCGCAAAGAAAATTTGAGCTTCGAATCCCACACTCTTTTGTTGTCTTCTAACAGTCTTTTGAATATTTTAATGAGGCCTTTGTTAGAAGACTCTGCCAGTCCATTGCCTTTCGGGTAGTAGGGTGTAGAGTGGATCAGGTAAATCCTGAATTTCTCACAGAATTGGATCAAGGGCTCATATCTAAAAGACACAGCATTGTCAGTGACAATTCAACTTGGACAACAAAACCTTCCTATGATATCCTCTAGGAAACTGATGATTACCTTGTGGGATGAGCTCCTAGTGGGGATAACTTCTATCCATTTGGTAAAGTAATCTGTGACCGTCAATATCCATATGTGTTGTCTGTTGGACGTAGGATGAATCTCTCCAATGAAGTCTAGGTCCCACTGCTGGAAGGGTCCTGAAGAAATCATAGGTTCCAATGGCAGGGGTTTTAGTTGTTGCTTTCCTGAGAATTTCTGACATTTAGCACAGGCTCAGACTTTTGTGCAAACATCAATGAATAGAGTGGGCCAGAAATAACCAGCCCTGCGAATATTATGAGACATTTTTTTCCAGAAGTGGTGTCCCCCACATGAGTCATCATGAAAATCCGACATAATCCTTTGTGCTTCCTGTGGGTCTAAGCATCTCAGTAGTACCCACAGGGGGTCTTTCCAATACAAAACCTACTCAATAAGGGAATATTTAATTACTTTGAGTTTAAGAGATCTTTCCTTTTTCCTATGCATGCCATTAGGTGGTTGTAACTCTTGCAGATAATATATGACATCCTCATACCAAGAGCATTTTGCTAGCAGGGGGTTCTTCTAAGCATTTGTATCATAAGGTTCAACATGTGGATTTTCTGATTTTTTGCCGATGAATCTTTTCCCCAAGGCTTCATGATTAGGTTCATCCAGTAGTCTGGCTAAACATTGACCTTTGACTAATTTGGTGGTCTTTATCTCCAGGTCAAATTCGAGGATTTTGGCGATCCATCGACTCCTCCTTCTATCTATGTCCGACTGAATGAAAATCTCCTTTAATGAAGCTGAAGAAACATATGCAATGATATTTTAATGGAGGATATATACTCTGACAATGTTGATCAATTTAGCCAAAGAGTAGGCCTGCTTCTCCATGATATCATATTTGATTTCGGCACCTCTCAATGCCCGACTGAAAAAGGAGATAGGCTACTCCAGTCCTTCGACATTCTTCCGTAGTAAAACAACTTCCACTGTGTCTGAGTAGGCAAACGAAAAGATCAAAAACTCCTTGGAATAATCCAGACTGATGAGTACAGGTATCTTAGTCAGTGCCCTCTTGATCTGGTTGAAGGATTCCCTGGACTGAGTAGTCCATTTAACTTCATTTCCCTTTCTGGGAATTGTTGTGATATGCTTCACTAATTCGGCAAAACTACAAACAAATCTTCTCAAGAAATTAATTTTACCCAGGAAGGATTGCACTTCTTTCTTGGATATGGGAAGTGACAAAGATTGGATTGCTTCCACGTGCCTGGGATCGATTCAGACCCCTTCGACTGACACTATATGGCCCAACAACTTCCCCTCTTTCATGGCAAAAAGAGATTTCTTAGGATTCAGGGAAAGGCCGAACTTTCTGCATTTCAGGAAAACTCTTTTCAAATGCTCACAATGCTCTTTATCAGATCTAGAGAAAATTCTAATTTCATCCAGATAGATGACCACAAACTTTTCCTTTTCTCCAATGAAGGTGATATACATGGCTCGCTGAAAGGTTGCGCCCACGTTCATCAGTCCAGAAGGAATTTTGACATACATGAATGTACCCGAAGGGGTGGTGAAATAATTTTTTTCTTGGTCCTCAGGCAGGACTGATATCTGATTGTAGCCTGAGAAGCCATCAATCATTGATATCCTTGATGCACTAGTTACCCTTTGCAATATGTGTTCCATTTTTGGCAAGGGGTAATTGTCCTTCTTTGAGCTCCTGTTCAAGTTTGTGAAATCGAAACAGAGTCTGATTTCTCCACTTTTATTCCTCACTGGGACCATATTGGCCACCCATTTAGAATATCTCAATGGGACAATGATTTGAGCATCCAACAGTTTCTTTACTTCTTTCTCCATAATAGGCAGCAACATAGGATTAATTTGTCTTAACTTCTGCCTAAATGGCTTAGCCTCTTCTTTCAATGGGATCTTATGCTCGATGATGTCTGTGTCATATGTTCTGAGATATTTGTATGTCTAGGCGAACACATCAACAAATTTCTTCAAAATCTTGACATACTCGGTCCTCTGCTCCTTTGTCAAACTACTGGACAATTTGACAAACTTCGGCTCCTTCTCCATGCTAATGTTACATTCAGATATGTCGGCCTCATCAACCATCTTCTTAGTTTTCACTGCCACATCATTATTGTCAAAGATCCTCTCCAATGGGACTAATCCCTTCAGAATGTGATTACTTGGTAATTTCACAATGTGATGATTAACAATTTTCTTTAAAATCACATCAGTATGGGAGCCACTTTCAAGTTCATGTTCCTGGTCTATTTGCAATGCAGAAAACTTGTCCACTGTCTCCAAGATTCTTCTTATCTCAAGATCATCCTCGAATACCTTCCAATGCTTGATGTTGTCTTGTATACAGGGTCTATACTTTACTTCTATATTGTACTTGAGCTTTGGTGGCAGGGGAACCCTGAAATTACCAGCTGAAACAGCCAAAGAAGCGGACAAAGTATTCCCCTCTCTAGGAATGAATGAAATATTGAAAGCCAGAAAAAAAATATTTATTAAATCCCACACTTCATTACTATAAGATCTCAACCTTAGATGCTTGTCTTGATAAAGATTTATGACTTTCCTTATGAACAACTCAGCATCCCCAAAGACATTAATGTATTTGATTCCCATGTCCTTTGCAGCCTTCAAACCCAATACAAGAGCTTTGTACTCTGCCACATTATTGGTAGCTTCAAACTCTAATTTGTATGACAGAGATGTAGTTTCCAGAGTAGGGGAAATAAAAATTACCCCAGCATTAGCGCCTTCTCTAGAAGAAGCTCCATCAAAGAATATTTTCCATATAATAGTAGTTGGGGGAGGTACTTCATGAATGGAAACAATTTTTTTTCTGATTTGAAGAGGAGTCTCAGGGGTGTGGGTGAGCTGCAACAAGATGGATCCCAAATCAACGTCCAAGGAAAATATGGGTTGATTGGTGGGGTCCGCTTCATCACTGACAATATAGGCCAGCTGATCTTCTCTGTATAATCTTCTGTGTTCCCCTCCAAAGACCGGAATGGTAGCATAGGTGAGATCTATCTGCAATGTTCCTCCAAGTTTTCTAATCCAATATCTTGACAATAACATGTTGAACTTGGGAGGGACATCGGCCACCACAATATCCATGACCACTCTCTTCATTCGTAGTTGGAACAAGGTCACGACGAGATCTTTGATAACCCCAAGACATTGTACCCTCCTTGAATCGAAAGAATACAAGTCATGATAGGCCTTTGTGACTTCCATCCTGAGTTCCTCTATAACAGTTTTAGGCATGAGATTATGGGAGGCCCTAGAATCCATCAGATAGTTGTGCAACACCTTGTCATGTATATTCAGGGATATGTAGAAGAGAGGGGATGAATCATCTTTGTCTTCTACCATAGTACCTAGGATGACTGTTGGATTTTCATCTTGGAGGTTAATTGAGTCTATGGGATGACATGGAGGCTTGGGCTAAAAAATATTAGAGAGGGACTTTTTAAAATCTTCGTGTTTGACCTTCTCTGAAATGGGTACAGGAATTCTGATTTTTTGAATTTCATATTCGAAATTAAAAGAGGATGAGAGCTTTGGGATTTCTCTTGATTCAGGAATAGGAGTCTGGACCATAGGAGAGGGGGATTGTATTTTCTTACCTTTATTCTTGTCGGCTACATATTTATCAAGAATCTCTACTCCTACAGGTTGCTCACAAACATTAGACGCTCCAACCTTCTTTTTGGATATGAGGTTGTATCTGTTTTTGTTTCTACTAGCCTTGTCTCACTTACTTAGCTCATTAAGATGGTTGTCCATGAGGGAATCCTCGTATGCTGATTGAGTAAAATGGGGAAAAGGGGAGGTGTCCCCAAAACAATGGATTTCAGGATCAAGCTCATATATTTCCTCCCCTTCCTCATTAGCAACCAAGTTATTCTAAAGAAGAGTCTAGATCTTCTGACCATCTCTATATTTTTTCCTAGGTTCTCTTGGAATAACTTGAGGAACATTATTATTTGGCCTTCTGAAGTTGCCTCTGTTATCAACAGTTTGTGGATCTCTGTATGTCTGCTTCCCTTCAAATTTCATCTTCTCCATCTTTGCAAACAGGGATTTCACAAGTTTGGTTAGCTCGTCTACTTGGGGTTGAGGTGCAAAGGAACCGGAGTTTGAGGCCTCAAAACTTCCTTTTATTCTGTCTATATCGACTTTATTTCTGAGTATATCAACTGCCAACACATTAGATTCTACTTCCACGGCCGGATCTTGCATTTGAGCCAGGGAAGTAGCTCTTCTCTCTCTCAACAGGAGGTAGAAATCAGGGTCAAAAGCACTATCATAGGAGATCTTAGCAGAGGAATTTGTGGGTTCAATATCTGTAGGGATTTTGTTGTACATTTTATTGAATCTTTTGGAGAAGTCAGAGACAGATTCCCCTTCCTTTTTCTTCAAGGACCCAAACTCTGTCATGTAATACATGAATTATTTTTTATCCCCCCACTGTCTTAGGAAGGAATTATCTAAAGCCTAAATACCCACAATAGATCCATGGGTCAAAACTTTGAACCATTTCCTAACCTCACCATTGAGTCTCTGGACAAAGACTCTCATCCAGACATCTTCATTTTCAATGTTCAGGTTGTCTACATAACTGTATAAGGAAGCAAGGTTCTCTTTTGCAGTTACGTCTTCCTCCCCCGTGAACTCGGGCATATATGTCAAGTAATCTCCAGTAGGGAGAGGGTTCATGGGCTAAGGTAGGATCAGAGGGGAATATCTTGCAGCCACTATGGCATCTATTCTATTACCAGGGGGATTGGCACCTTCCATAAGAATATGAGGTGGAGGAGAACAAGGAGGAGAATGGGTTCGAACAAGGGAGACTGGGACTGAGCTTGTAGGAGGGAAAAGGAACAGTAAAGGATTTGCAAAAAAGGCTACAGGGGTAGAAGGCACGTATGTTTCTCTCTTTGTAGAAGCAACAATGATAGGAGAAGGGACGACAAAGATTGGGGTAGGAAAACTTTTTGATTTTCTAGGTCTAAACCATGGTATAACTTTAGGGGAGAGTGGAGTGACAAGGCTTTCTCCCTCCAATCTAAGACCAGGAGGAGAAAACTCAACAAGAACACTCCCAAAATTTAAACTTCGTGAAACTTCGACAACGGGTATATCAGGAGCATGAGAAACAACTATAGGAGTTTTAACAAGGGAACGATGAAAATGATCAGAAATACCTGGTTTGACGGTAGAAGTATCTTCCTGAAAAGCCTTTCCCTTTCTGATAATTTTCTCTGGAGTAGCTTCAAGTGTAGCTAAGGGCAGTTGTGGATGAGAATGTGTGKGTCTGCCTCTAGAATCCACAACTGAAATAGCAGGTTCGCCACAGTGGAGTCGTCACAATGCACAGTAGAAATCTTGGATGTGCTGAGTTCTGATGCACCTTAAGAACCAGTCAACTTTGTCATTCAATCCYGGGGAAAATATTCAAATTCGTCCCCAGAAATGACGCTAGAAATGTTAGCACTGGAAGTTGTCCTCATATTGCGATGAGGACAAGCTTGATACCCATGAGTTTAAATGTCAYAGTTTTTTTATAAAGGGTGATCGAATGGAAGTAAACTCAGAATATTATTGTTTAACTCAGAAAACTGGGTTGGAAAAACAAATACATATGAGGTCTTGATCTAACTTAAGCCAGTAATTTTTGCATAGTGGTGAGTAAGTGAAGGGGAAGAAAAGGGAAATAAAGTCTTCTCTGGACATACGGTCTTCTAGTAGCCCTTTAAAGGGGGAAAAGTCTCAGATATGAGGTCCTCTCAGATCCAAGAAACTTCGAAGTAAACTTAAAATGTTGTAGAACTAATATAATCAAACATGCATCATATAGTTATTACAACACCCGACTGGATCATCCATGCCCGAGATTTAAGATTTAGAGGAAAAAGGAAAGGAGGAGGTTGGCTGCCATTAAAAAAGAAGTCTTAAAATGTTTATCTATAACTAGAGAACCAAAGGCTTTGTTAAAGTTTTACAATTGGGATCTTAGCTCTACCATCGATGGATACAAAAAAAGTCAAAATTGATCATATATGCTCAGAGCCATTTTCTCTCTTGACAACAGGAGAGTCATTGAGATACTTCATTTAAGGATTTACATGTGTATGATATTTTCATAGACTATGCACACAAATTCTTGTCTGAATCTGCTTCAAACAGCATGGCATTCGCAAGGAAACTATCCGTCAGGGTACTACGACCTGACTACTCCAAACCATTCCCCACACCTTCCATTTAAAGATTAAGTTGAGGTTCCAACCACATGCTCAGTTTTCATTTACTGCGTTCATTCATAGCGGGTGGTCGAGGCTTTAGGTACATGGGATGACCACATGCCAACTCTTCCAAGGCTCGAAGGCTAGCATCCTTTCTTTTGGGTCCATCCTCAACATAACCTGGTCCCATGACCCTGTGTCTATCTTCAAGAGTGCTTCGGCATTTCTTTTTTGGGGATTCTCATGTGATGTGTCCAGGATCCCTGATAGCCAGTGTTGCGAAATCACCCTATTCTAACGAACAGTTCAATCTTCCATTAGCATCAATGGTCAGGATCACACCCCTAACCGACTCTCGGCCTTCCATGGGCTGAACGGGTGCTCATATTTCCTTTTGGTGCTGCTCCTCATATGACTACAGGTTGTGACCTTCCCCCACAACCAAAGGTGCTTCACAAAATTCGGGCATTGGTGATGGGAAGGGATAAACTCCTTTCTCTCAAGAATCCTGATTGTCAAAATCATGACAGGGGCATGCATTGTGGTGGCACCTCCTTAGCTCCTCATCCATATGATCACCGACTAAGACCATGGGCCTAGCCCCGATACTTTTCATTTCGTGTTTCAGGATTTCGCGTTGTGGGTATATGCATTAACGAGAACCCCAAAACATCGATCCCTGAAAAGCTCGATCTACCGACACATGACCCCATGAGATCAGACGAGTCCCTATACTCCCGGGTTTCGAGACTTTGGTGATCCGGGCTTTGCGAGTTCTAATGAATCTTCTCCCTCGCTCTCCCGACTTCCAAAATCGTGATTTTTCATGACGCTAACACCCGTTTGAATCTGTGATTGTTGATCACCTGATGGCCATTGATCTTCTTAATCATTAGATCCTTTCCATTGAAACTAATCTTTGCCCGCTCTCTTGATTTGTGTCACTTCTAAATCCTTCTTGGTGCTTCAAAAAATGAAAATGGAAGTTTGGTTGACTAGACTTAGGCGTGGAAAGGTGGAGGTTCAGTGATGGGGAAAAAGGAGAGAAGAAAAAAGAGAGAAGCTATTAGCCTCCAGGAGAACAGAGAAGCCTGGGATTGATTTCTTCAGGGCACATCTTGTCAGGGAGAACAGTCGACACACAGAAAATAGACAAAGGTAATATACGTCGAGGAGGGAAAAACTGTGATCAGATCTGTAAAAAGAGGGAAAAAGGCAACAAAAACACAAGTCTTGACCAAGACCACAATCCCTGAGAACAAGACAATTTTAAGTGCTAACATAACCTATAAAAAATATTTTGTGGACATTTTTAATAAAGAGTTTTTGGTGCATACATTTGATTTCATACATAAGTTCTAATTATAACATTGTATATAGTTCATACCAACATTTTAAATGTATTTGTATACAAATATCAATGTTTTCATACATAAGTT
>SNQJ01S0050132.1:19681-32483 GCA_010110895.2 Picea sitchensis
CACATAAGTGGTCCCCTTATGGCGTATCTTTCGAGCATGGCCCTCACCAGATGAGATAACATGTGGTTTTTTCTGCATGCCCACTTTGTGTTGTACTCAAAATGAAACAAGTACGGTACTCTCTTGAGCCTAGAAGGGGGGAGTACAATGATGAAACTCTCATGCACCTTAAGGGAGGGAGTTCAACATTCCAATGAATATGGTTCATGAAACCACTTATGGTCTCTCCTTTCAGCTGAAAAAGGGGGGAATTGATGATGGAATTGAAGATGGTTGTCAAACAGAAAGTTTCAACAACAAAAAACATCAAATATTCCAGATGGGCATGAAATTTTCCAAATGGGAAACTGCGGTCTGTAGATGACAGACTTTGGCAGAATTATGGTTCAAAAAGTTTAAGTTGAATCATATAGATTTTGATTTTGAGAGAAATGATGTGAACATTTGGTTCACATAGATGGTCATTCGACCTAGCAGAGGACAAGAGGATCCTTTTGCATTGCAACTTGGCATTTGATTGAGTTGTCAGACATTTTCAGGGATGTGTCAGACTAGAAGTTGATTCACTTCTCTTGGTTCTCTCTCATCAGATTGGATTTTACATTAAGTAAACAATTTGCATGCATCCTGGCTCACATGATTACATAGTGAGATTTCCCAGAGATGACAGACTTTGAGAGGATTATGGTTCAATGACTTACAATTGAATCATACACATTATACATTGGGATGTTGTTGGACACCTAAAAGTGTCAATATTGGTTAGTGGTTATCCAAAAACCATTAGATACATGGTATCAATTGGTCAGTGGTCATCCCAAACCACATATTCAGAGAGAACTTTCAGTGATACACTGGTAGTAGAGTGGTGATACTACATGTTCACCAATTAGCAGAAGGAATCAAATTCTTCTAGCTAAAATACTTGGAAAATTGTCAAGCAATCAGAGAATGTTCAAATATTGCAGTTGTTCACTTCCATATCTTAGATCTCTTCCAGTTCATTTCAAATGAACATGTTCAACATCCAGAATGGTGGATTTTCATGCAGTTCTTCATTAAGGCTCAGCACATGAGTTTCAGTATGAAGACTTGGAATTGATACCAGTTTATGCTTTATTATTGGTATTATTGATCGGACTTGTGATTGAGGGGGGTATTGTTAGCCTATGGATTACCTTTAACAATCACTAAGTCTAAATTGTCACCTATATTTGTATTATTCATTTAGGATATTAGTAATATATCCTCAAGTGATGACTAATGAGTTAGTTAAGATTGCCTAGCCTAGTCATTATGCATGATTTTAGGATCTAGAGAAAATATCTCTATGAGGTGGCATCACCCATTGTACTATAAATATGTAAAATTGGAGTGAATAAATTTTGTGTGTTGGCTAGTGAGCCTTTTCCTCCATGTTGTTCTTATTGTCTATATTTTATCAAAAACCAACAAGAAAGACAACTAGGAGGCTCGACCAAAACTAAAGAACCAACCAAAACTTCCAGACTGTGAGAGAGATTTAAAAAAAAAAATAAATTTTACACTGGTTTGTGACTTTGTATACTAAGGCTCATGGATATCCATGGGTCATACACAAAAAAAATGGATGTCCATGGGATATAGAAGGGAAATTTGCGAATGGGCTAGAAATTTTTGAAAAATTGAACAGCCACTCCAGAAGGAGGGCTTCTAGAAACTTTACCAAAAGTTTCTAAGAGGCTAAATATTTACAAACGAAATATGGAAAACATAGAAAATCACAAAAACAATATAAGAAAAGAAACCCTAAGAAATGACCCAAACTAGGAGAAACCCCAGTACTGTCTCCAATTTTGATTAAGGTATTTTTCCCCTGTGACATTGGGTTAAGTCACAATAGAATAAGATAGAATTTAGAAGACAAAACCTACCCTCATCTATATAAATGCATACAAGAAATAAATACTTTTATAAAGGGAGAGAGAGAAAGGAAGAAGTAGAGGCCTCAGACCTTGAATACTTTGTTCAATGTTGATCCCCTCTCTCACTTCTTGAATCACTCATGACCTCTATTAGAACTAGCTTGTAATAGGAAACCAAGAATAGATTGAAACAAGGTAGTTATACATTCAAATATAATATATCATGTGCATATATTCAAATAAATATGAAATAGATTAATGATGTCGACGCCCTCAACCCACAGGTCGGAAGGCCACGTCGACACAGGATCTTTCCTTTTTCCATGGCCCGAAGAACTCTAAACGGTTCTTCTATTTCCCTATCGGGAAATCTGCAACCACAACAATCCTCGTGGGATCCCCCTCTTTACAATCGGGAGATCAGACTTCGCGACTTCGCGAGGTCAGTGGTTGAGCGCTGCACTCTCGAATCCCCGAATGCTGATACAGTCAACGCTGACCCTTTCCTTTTCCTTTTGGGATTTTTCTTATTGCGATTTTGGCACTCGCGATGTTGAGCAACTTGCTTTACCGACCCCCGAATCTCGATATGTCGAAACTCCGATGCGCTCTCGAGTTTGACTTTTCAATGCCCATCACCTCTATCAGGATTTTGGAGTTCGCAATATCGCGAATCCTAATGCAATGTTTTAGGCACTTCACCCTGCGAAATTCTGAAACTCGTGCCAACTCTCCACTCGCTGACTCTTGTGGCCCCACATTATCCTTTGGCTGTTGGGATATCGCGTTTCACGATTTCGCGATTCCTGTTGCAATGTTCATGGGATTTCCACCCACGAAACTCCGATATGGGATTCCACGTGTAGATCCTAAGGCCCTTATGGCTCGGATCAATGGTCATGTCCCTCCTGAGCTTTAAATATCTCAGGAATACTCCCCGTATCTCCCTTGCTCCTTCGTGAGATCTAATGGCTCCCAGAACTTCGCGAGATTTCCTCAGAGAATTTTGACTGTCCATTCTTCCTTGGCGATTTCTGCAAATGACCAAGTTTTCCTCCACAGGACTCGTCCTCCTGCGTGAAAACTTGCGACGCCTTCTAAATTCTTCCAGTCACGACATCCCTTGCGCTGTTTTTCAACAATTTCGAAGGCCTTATCCTTCCTGAGCTTCTTACAACTCTGAATCTTTCAGAAAACCTTGCACGCGCTCCTTGCGGAAGACATTCAACCACTTCTAAGTGTTGAACTCCTTTCGACCCTGCGCACACCTGCAGCAGCAGTCCTTAAATGCTTTACTCAGGTCTACAACCCTGAGACTTCACTTGGCCTGCGCACCCCTTGCATGGCTCCTGTGCCTGCCTGCACTTCGGAATGAATGAGAACAAAAGTTACTCTATCTGAACCCCCTGTCAATGCATTCCTTGCGGACACTTCGACTGCACTTCTTACAGGAACTCTTTCTCAGATAGAGAAACAATTGAAACTCATTCCTTCTTCCTTTCAGACTTCAAACTCAAACATGAAATCATATACACAACACTTAAATAAAATGTATAATAGGAAGCAAACATTCATGAGCATATCATTCAACATCAATACACAAAGAACATACAGAAAACCATGAATTTGAATCAATCTCTTTCTATTAATCCAAATGCCTATACATGGGTGTTCTTACACAACTCTCTTCTTCTCTTCTATGCTCCAATGCTTCATCTAACTATCTTACAATACACAATGAGGGTGTCTATATCCCATTTCCCTCTTGCGCTCTAAACTGTCTAATCTTAGAATTAAAATTCTATCTACCTGCATTAACTACCTTAAATGCCTTCTACCTACTAAGGATGAGAGCAAACCGCTCAAGGTCTGTTTACATCATACAAGTGTGCTTCTTCTTAATGTCTTCATTTAAGATTGTGCAACAATTCCAAGGAAATTTCAAAATTTGCGCTGGCGCTTGTCCACTTGTCCTTTGCTTCCGTGCTGGCTCGCTTGATGTTGGCGATGCTCTTGCATCATACTCCCTCGCTTGAAAACTTTCATGGGATCCTGTCCATGAGCTCACACATGGTATATCCATGCTTTTGTATCTCTGCTTCACTCTCCCAGCTGACATCTTCAACTGGATGGTTCTTCCATTTGACCAGATACTAAAAATATTACTTTCCCCTAGTCCTCTTACTTACTCTTTTGTCCAATATGCACTCCATCTGTGGCTTATCTGTAACTAGCATATGCTTTGTCCACTGGATCACTGGCTGCTCAATTCCAGTACCTGTTTCCTCAGCCTTATACGGGTACAAATCCGAGATATTGAATATCGGAGAAATTCTGATCCCATCCGGTAATTCAATCTCATAAGCATTCGCCCCAAATTTCCTCAAGACCTTACATGGTGTGATTTTCTTCATCTTCAACTTATTATATGTTCCTCTCGGGAACCTTTCTTTTCTCAAATGTGCCAGAACCAAGTCACCAACGTCAAACTGAAGTTGTCTTCTATGCTGATCTGCTCTACGCTTGTATTCCTAGCTTGAATTCTGCAATCGCTCCTTCACCTGGCTGTGAAGTTCTTTCATCGCCCCTGCGAACTCTTCTGCACTAGCGCTCCTATTTGAAATCTGTTATGAAATCCTCAATTTAGAAATTCCTCTCGGTTGCATGCCATAGACAACCTGAAATGGACTCTTCCCTGTGCTCCTATTAACTGATTCATTATAAGAAAACTCTGCCTGTGGTAATATGTTGTCCCACTGGCAGTGGTGCTCTGTCACCAAGATTCTTAGCAAGTCTCCCAGAATTTTGTTCACCACTTCCATCTGTCCATCTGTCTGCGGATGATAAGCTGAACTATACGACAAGTTAGTTCCCAACTTCTTCCATAAGGTCCTTCAAAAATGCCCTATGAATTTCGTATCTCAATCCAAAACAATGCTTCTTGGCAACCCATGAAGTCGAATGACTTCTTTGAAAAACAGATTCGCAATGTGAGTTGTGTCACTGGTTTTCTGACATGGAATGAAGTGTGCCATCTTGGAAAATCTATCCACTACCATAAAGATTGAATCAAAACCTCTTTGTGTTCTTGGCAACCCCAATAAAAAATCCATGCTAATTGCATCCCACGGCCTTTCTGGTATGGGCAATGGTTGATAGAACCACGCATTCTATCTTCTTCCCTTTGAATGATGGCAAATTCTGCATCTGTCCACGAATCTCTTGACATCTTCTCGCATTCGCAGCCAAAAATATGACTCATTTAGCTTTGTGAACGTCTTGTCATGACCAAAGTGCCCTGCTAATCCTCCACTGTGTTTCTCCTTCAGTAGATTCTCCCTCATGGAGCATTTTGAAATACACAGTTGATTGCCCTTGAACAACAATCCTTCCTGGATCATGTATTCTTCCCACTAGCTTCTATCCCTAAGAATTGGATTCTCAACTGCTTCATACACTTCTTTAAAATCCTGATCATCTGCGTACATGTCCTTGAGATCATCAAAACCCAATGTTTTGACTCTGAACTCTTGCAACAACAAACACTTCCTTCTCAAAGCATCAACCACTTTGTTAGTAGTACCAAAACATGTTTAATCACAAAAGTGAAATTTTGCATATACTCAACCCATTTGACATTTTTTTTATTCAACTTATCATGTTGAGTCACAAACTGCAGTGCATGATTGTCACTGTATAAGACAAACTCTTTCGGGATCAAGTAATGCCTCCATTTCTTTAATGCCTGGATGATAGCATAGAACTCCTTATCATATGTGGAATACTTCAATTTCACTTCATTCAGCTTCTCACTGAAGTATGCTATCGACCTGTCTTCTTGACTCAAGACTGCCCCGCTTGCATCGCATTTCACCTAAAAAAAAATTCGGAAATCTGGCAACACCAAAACCGGTCGTTTCGTAATCTTCCTCTTCAACAGGTTGAAACTATTTCCAGCCTCTTCAGTCCAGTGAAAATACTTGTGTCTTTTTTTCACTGTATCCATCATCGCTGCACTAATTCCACTGAAATTTCTAATGAACTTTCTGTAGAAACTAGCCAATCCATGAAAAATTCTCACCTCAAAAACATTCTTCGATGATGGCCAATTCTTGATTACCTCCACCTTATCTGGATCCATCCTCAACTCATTTTCTGAAATAACAAATCCCAAGTAAATGAGCTCTGTCTTCATGAATGAGGACTTCTTCATGTTTATAAACAACTTCTCTTGCTGTAGTTTTTGCATCACTGTAGCCAAATGCTTCAGATGCTCTGCCACTGTCTTACTGTAAACCAGTATGTCATCTAAATACACAATGAAAAATTTCTCGATGAACTCCCTCAGGACTTCGTTCATCAACCTCATGAAGGTACTTGGCGTATTTGTTAAGCCAAATGACATAACAAGCCATTCATACAACCCCTTGTTGGTTTTGAATGCAGTCTTCCATTCATTGCCTTCTCTCATGCGAATATGATGATAACCGCTTTTCAAATCAATCTTTGAAAAATACTTTGCTCCACTCAAGAAATCCATCAGATCATCCATCCTCGGCAATGGAAATCTGTACCTGATGGTTATCTTATTAATCGCCCTCGAGTCAGTACACATCCTCTAGCCTTCGTCTTTCTTCGGACTGAGCACTGTTGGAACAACACATGGACTCAAGCTTTCCCTAACCAAACCTTTGTCCAACAACTCCTGGACTTTCCTTTTAACCTCTTCATTCTCTTGCGGCGTCAATCTATATGCAACTTTGTTTGGCAAACTGGCTCCTGGTATGAGATCAATATGTTGACTCACACTTCTGATCGGTGGCAACGAACGAGGTAATTCATCCATAATTATATCAATGAACTCTTCCAGCAGTTCCTGAACTTCTTCTGGTAAATCATCCACCCTAGTGCTAGTCAGAATAATTTTCGGCTTCTTGACCACAATGAGCTGTGGATCCTCCTTCTTCTTAACCTCTATAAGAAGTTCCTTCCCACTCATGAGAAGTATTGTATTTCTTACTTCCGGTTTCACCTCCTTATCCTTTATCGAAAGAAACATGTGAGTCCTCCCATTCTTCTCTAGGGTGTATGTGTTCATTCGCCCATCATGAATCACATTCCTGTCATATTGCCATGGTCTACCCAGCAATAGATGACAAACATCCATAGGAATGACATCACATAATATCTTATCATTATATCCCCCTATCTTGAATTGAACTAAACATTGTTTAGTGACAGTTACCTGGTGTCCTTTTTGTAGCCATGAAACTTTGTATGGGCTTGGATGATCATTCGTCTCCAGCTCCAACTTCTCTACCATCTCTGTAGAAACGAGATTATCTGTGCTACCACTGTCTAGAATGACCTTGCATACCTTGTCCTTGGTCTTGCAAGCAGTCCTGAAAAGTTTGGTCCTTTGGACTGAACTCTCCACCTCTTTCTCAGGTGTCAAAAGGACTTTTCGCATCATCAGCGATCTTCCACCTTCACCATCTTCTGCCTCAACATCCTGCCTCTGTGCCTTGGTGATGTGAGCTTCCCCAACTTCTTTCTTCTTATTTGGACACTCGTAAGACTTGTGCCCATTATTTCCACATGTGAAGCATGTGATTACTCCATCTCTTCCTCTTTCTCTACATCTAGTACGAGGAAAAGTGTTGTTGTCAGCATAATCCCCTCTCTTCTCAGTATGTTTCCCTCTCTGTGAGGTTCCACCTCTCTCAGTTCGAGTTTGAGGTTTCTTCTAGTACTCCTTGGGCTTCTGGTATTTATCCTGGGCAACTGATTTGCCTCTGGGATGACTTCTGCCTCGGCCCCTCTGACTCTGCTTTCACCTAGCTTCTCCTCTACTTTCAGAGCCATCTGATAAGCATCTTCCACCGTTCTGATGGTTACCATGCTCATCTCATCCTGGATATCATATCTCAGGCCATTCATATATCTAGATACTTTTTCATCATCGCTCTCCCAATGACCTTCCCTGATGTTTAGTTTATAGAATTCCTCAGTATATTCTTTCACTGTCATCAGCTTCTATCTTAGGTTTTGCATCCTCCTGAACAGAGTAATTTGATAATCCCTGAGGATGAATTTCACCTTCATCTTTGTGATCATTCTATCCCATCTTTTAATCTTCTACTTGCCCTTGCAGCGTCTATCAGCTTGTAGTTCATCCCACCACAATGCTGCATGTCCTTTCAATCTTGTGACAACATGCTTGACTTTCTTGTCCTCTTTGACATCTTCATAGTCAAAGTATGTGTCTAGAGATCTAATCCAGTCTAGAAGCTCCTCTGCATCCAAGTTTCCCTCATAAACTAAAATGTCCATCTTCTCTCTTGCACCCATCCTTGCAATAGCTTTGATCAAACGTTTATTTGATGCATCTTCAGCTACAACCTCTTCTTCACATTCAGCCTCAACTTCACTTTCGAAATCACTGAGATCCCTCGCACTGACTATGAGTCTTTGAGTTGTCTCCATGTCTTCAAGTCTATCTTGTAGATCATGCATTTGTCTCTCCATAACTGGATCTGTCATCTGCCTACCTCTTCTTCATGTAATTTCCCTATCCTCTAGTGGATCGGGTGTCTGCATGTCCCTTCTCCTTGGCGACATGGTGAATTCTCTTTCTTTGCTACAAAAAGCAAAGAACCTTTCTGTGATCTAATACCACAACTGATGCCAATGCCCTCAACCCGCAGTTTGGAAGGCCATGTCGACACAGGATCTTTCCTTTTTCCACGGCCCGAAGAACTCTAAACGGTTCTTATATTTCCCTATCGGGAAATATGCACCCACAACAATCCTCATGGGATCCCCCTCTTTACAATCAGGAGATCGGACTTCGCGAGGTCAGTGGTCGAGCGTTGCACTCTCGAATCCCCAAATGCCGATACAGTCAACGCTGACCCTTTCCTTTTCCTTTCGGGATTTTCCTTATTGCGATTTCCTCACTCGCGATGTCGAGCAACTTGCTTTACTGACCCCCGAATCCTGATATGCTAAAACTCCGACACCCTCATGAGTTTGACTTTTCAATGCCCGTCACGTCTATCGAGATTTTGGAGTTTGCAATATCGCAAATCCTAATGCAATGTTTTTGTCACTTCACCCTACGAAATTCCAAAACTCGTGCCAACTATCCACTCGCTAACTCTTGTGGCCCCACGCGATCCTTTGGCTATTGGGATATCACGTTTCACGATTTCGTGATTCCCGTTGCAATGTTCACGGGATTTCCACCCACGAAACTCCGATATGGGATTCCACGTGTAGATCCTATGGCCCTTATGGCTCAGATCAATGGTCCTGTCCCTCATGAGATTTAAATCTCTCGGGAATACTCCCCGTATCTCCCTTGCTCCTTCATGAGATCTAACGGCTCATGGAACTTCGCGATATCTCCTCAGAGAACTTCGACCATCCATTCTTCCTTGGCGATTGCTACAAATGACCAAGTGTTCCTCCGTGGGACTTGTCCTCCTACGTGAAAACTTGCGACACCTTCCAAATTCTTCCAGTCACGACTTCCCTTTCACTGTTCTTCAACAATTTCGAAGGCCTTATCCTTCCCAAGCTTCTTACAACTCTGAATCTTTCAGAAAACCTGTCATGCACTCCTTGTGGTAGACATTCAACCACTTCTAAGTGTTGAAATCCTTTCGACCCTGCGCACACCTGCAGCAGCAGTCCTTAAATTCTTTACTCAGGTCTACAACCCCGAGACTTCACTTGGCCTGCGCACCCCTTGCACGGCTCTTGTGCCTGCCTGCACTTTGGAATGAACTAGAACAAAAGTTACTCTATTTGAACCCTCTGTCAATGCACTCCTTGCGGACACTTCGACTGCACTCCTTGCAGGAAATCTTATTCAGATAGAAAAACAATTGAAACTCATTCCTTATTCCTTTCAGACTTCAAACTCAAACATGAAATCATATACACAACACTTAAAGAAAATGTATAACAGGAAGAAAACATTCATGAGTATATCATTCAACATCAATACATAGAGAATAGACACAAAACCATGAATTTGAATCAATCTCTTTCTATTAATCCAAATGCCTATACATGGGTGTTATTACATAGCTCTCTGCTTCTCTTCTATGCTCCAATGCTTCATCTAACTATCTTACAATACACAATGAGGGTGTCTATATCTCGTTTCCCTCTTGCACTCTAAACTGTCTAATCTTAGAATTAAAATTCTATCTACCTGCATTAACTACTTTAAATTCCTTCTACCTACTAAGGACGAGAGAAAACCATTCAAGGTCTGTTTACATCATACAAGTGCGCTTCTTCTTAATGGCTTCATTTAAGATTGCGCAACAATTCCAAGGAAATTTCAAAATTTGCGCTGGTGCTCGTCCAGCTGTCCTTTTCTTCTGCGTTGAATCGCTTGACGTTGGCAATGCTCCTGCATCAATTAACATATGTCATCATAATGAACTAATAGACACACAATAGGAGGTAAAGATAACTCTTATATTACCAACAATGTGAGAAAGGTAGTTACAACCTGATTCAACCTTCGTCAGTGGTTCAAAGCCAACTATCCTGGGTTCCTCCAAAAACCTTCAAGCATCAACTCAATTAGTAAAGATTATTCATTGGATAACTCAACAAGGATAGGAACACACCTCATAGATATATAGAGAAAGTAATAAACTATAGAAAAGGTGTTTCCAGGTATATGGTGCTACTCAGATAATGAAGGAATAAGGGAAGCTTTCTAAAAAAATTCCAGCATGATATTGCACCTTAGTTATTTCTTCTCATCCATGCCAAGAATGGTGAATTTATACCATCCTTGAGAGGTTCAGGAGGTTTAATTCCATTTGGTACAAGATTAGGGAGGTGGTGAAACAAGCCCAACCAAAATCCTCGCTCGAAAAAGTGGAATTATTTTATTTTTTCCATTTTTTAAGGGAATTTGTGGGCTATAAGATATCAAGGTACAGATGTCCATGTGTTGCACAAAGGAAACCTGCAAATATAAGAAAACGTCAAGTTTTTTAGGTGACTTTGATGAGGGAAGTTGGGATTTTTATTAGAAATCTAGGGGAAGGGTTCGGCCATATCACAAATGAATAGGTGTGACAATTTGTGCTATAACAATGTAGGGGAAAGTGAGGGGATGTAATCCTCGAAATATGTAATTTAGTTTTCATGTTTGCAACAAAACTAATTACATGCAATATCATTCACAAGTTTTAGAAGGAATAATGCACTACATGGGTAGTCCTCACGATGAAAATTTGTGTTAACGAGATTCTGATGGCCTAGGCCCCCTAATTATTTAACGTGTCCATCAGGGACTATTTGAATTTTTAGGATGAAGGGAAATAATTTGACTATAGTTTTTTCATCCTTTTACTAGGTATGCTGCTATGTAGACCACCACCTAGATTTGAAATTGACATGGAATATTCCCCATCATTTCTCACTCTCTGTTTCTTACCACTCTAGCATTACAAGAATGCAGAGGCCCACACAACAATCACCAAATCCTGCATCCAATGGTACACTCAATTTATCTTCACCTCCCTTGAGTGGGTTCACATCCTAACACATATATTCAACAAGTATGCTAATTATATTCATTTTAAGTGTAATTTCCATAATGTTTTAGTCTCTCCCCATGCAATATTTGGCAATCCGATAAATAATGTCCCCTTCTCCATTACATAAAAGGATATTATGGATGGATTTGATAACTATATGGCCAACTACTTGCCTCCCTTCTTGTAGGTATAAGAAGAATTCTAGATAAGGACAAATAAACTCCAAGAACATAGCAGGGACATGATTTTTCCAGGGAAACATGATAAAGAATATGCATCCAAGGAGCATGAGTATCCTCTTTCAGATGACCACATACAGAGCATTGATGGATATAGTGTAGATGTTGGTGATTCTAAAAAGAAAAAATGTGGGTCCAAAACTCAAGATGCCCCTCATATTTATCTTGACTCTATCCCAGAGGGAGATCAATCATATCTTCCCCATGGAAATCCAATTGAAAAATACGTTTCACTTCCCCCATCCCAAGAAAAATTATGATTGAGTTCCAACAAGTGTCATTGTACCACTAACCCAAAGAAATTAGATATTGACTCCCGAACACAAAGCCAACAAATTTCCAAACTAATGAAAGAGATTCAAGTGCACTTGGACAAACAATAAGTGTTCCAATGTCACATGGTGAGGAAGGTGGATACTTTGGTCCAACAACTCGATGTAACCTCACCACTGGAATCCCCACCAACAACATCCCAATCCATCAATGTTATGGAAATGGGACAACATAGAGTGATCAATGTCGATCCTCTAGTAATGATCCTATCCAACTCAACCTCAATAGAATTCGACCTATCATAGGTCCCTATTACTTATATTCATATATTTATCACTACTATGATCCATGATATTGGGGAGTGAAACCAAACTCTCACCCGAGAGAAAGTCCAATTACACCTTCACATCGACCAATAATTCTCCAATCAAGAAGCCACATGATCCTAATTACAACAAGAATCCTACACGCTCCATGAAGTCGAAGTTTCTTAGAAAAACCTCCATCTTTGCATATTGTTGAATTGATTGTGAATTCATAAACTAAGGGCCAATATGAGGCCATGATAATTATCCACATTGAGGCCTTCATTGCTCTATACAAGGCCTACTCACAACTTTGTCAATATGAGCAGGTTTAGCTAGAAATTCTCGCCCCGCAAAAAAATAGAGTAGTTGTTGAGTGCATTCATGACTTGCAATCTCAGAATGTCAAAATTCACATGTGGATTCAATAGTTAATGTCATACGAGATAGAATTACAGAGGCATATTTTTATTAGAGAATAAATCGTCGAGGATGGTTGAAAGTGC
>SNQJ01S0050132.1:32533-46803 GCA_010110895.2 Picea sitchensis
TTGCAATTGAATCATACACATTATACATTGGGATGTTGTTGGACACCTAAAAGTGTCAAGATTGGTTAGTGGTTATCCAAAAACCATTAGATACATGGTATCAATTGGTCAGTGGTCATCCCAAACCACAGATTCAGAGAGCACTTTCAGTGATACACTGGTAGTAGAGTGGTGATACTACATGTTCACCAATTAGCAGAAGGAATCAGATTCTTCTAGCTAAAATACTTGGAAAATTGTCAAGCAATCAGAGAATGTTCAGATATTGCAGTTGTTCACTTCCATATCTTAGATCTCTTCCAGTTCATTTAAAATGAACATGTTCAACATCCATAATGGTGTCTTTTTAGGAAGTTCTTCATTAAGGCTCAGCACAGGAGTTTCAGTATGAAGACTTGGAATTGATACCAGTTTATGCTTTATTGTTGGTATTATTGATCGGACTTGTGATTGAAGGGGGTATTGTTAGCCTATGGATTACCTTTACCAATCACTAAGTCTAAATTATCACTTATATTTGTATTATTCATTTAGGATATTAGTAATATATCCTCAAGTGATGACTAATGAGTTAGTTAAGATTGCCTAGCCTAGTCATCATGCATGATTTTAGGATCTAGAGCAAATATCTCTATGAGGTGGCATCACCCATTGTACTATAAATATGTAACATTGGAGTGAATAAATTTTGTGTGTTGGCTAGTGAGCCTTTTCCTCCATGTTGTTCTTATTGTCTATATTTTATCACAAACCAACAAGAAAGACAACTAGGAGGCTCGACCAAAACTAAAGAACCAACCAAAACTTCCAGACTGTGAGAGATATTTTCAAAAAAACTAAATTTTACACTGGTTTGCGACTTTGTATACTAAGGCTCATGGATATCCATGGGTCATACACAAAAAAAATGGATTTCCATGGGATATAGAAGGGAAATTTGCGAATGGGCTAGAAATTTTTGAAAAATTGAAAAGCCACTCCAGAAGGAGGGCTTCTAGAAACTTTACCAAAAGTTTCTAAGAGGCTAAATATTTACAAAAGAAATATGGAAAACATAGAAAATCACAAAAACAATAGAAAAAAAGAAACCCTAATAAATGACCCAAACTAGGAGAAACCCCAGTACTGTCTCCAATTCTGATTAAGGTATTTTTCCCCTGTGACATTGGGTTAAGTCACAATAGAATAAGACAGAATTTAGAAGACAAAACCTACCCTCATCTATATAAATGCATACAAGAAATAAATACTTTTATAAAGGGAGAGAGAGAAAGGAAGAAGGAGAGGCCTCAGACCTTGAATCCTTTGTTCAATGTCGATCCCCTCTCTCACTTCTTGAATCACTCATGACCTCTATTAGAACTAGCCTGTAATAGGAAACCAAGAATAGATTGAAACAAGGTAGTTATACATTCAAATATAATATATCATGTGCATATATTTAAATAAATATGAAATAGATTAATGATGTCGACGCCCTCAACCCACAGGTCGGAAGGCCATGTGGACACAGGATCTTTCCTTTTTCCATGGCCCGAAGAACTGTAAACGGTTATTCTATTTCCCTATCGGGAAATCTGCACCCACAACAATCCTCGTGGGATCCCCCTCTTTACAATCGGGAGATCGGACTTCGCGACTTCGCGAGGTCAGTGGTCGAGCATTGCACTCTCGAATCCCCGAATGCTGATACAGTCAACGTTGACCCTTTCCTTTTCCTGTTGGGATTTTCCTTATTGTGATTTCAGCACTCGCGATGTCGAGCAACTTTCTTTACTAACCCCTGAATCTCGATATGTCGAAACTCCGATGCACTCACAAGTTTGACTTTTCAATGCCCATCAACTCTATCAGGATTTTGGAGTTCGCAATATAGCGAATCCTAATGCAATGTTTTCGGCACTTCACCCTACTAAATTCTGAAACTCGTGCCAACTCTCCACTTGCTGACTCCTGTGGCCCCAAATGATCCTTTGGCTGTTGGGATATCGCGTTTCACGATTTCGCGATTCCTGTTGCAATGTTCATGGGATTTCCACCCACGAAACTCTGATATGGGATTCCACGTGTAGATCCTACGACCCTTATGGCTCGGATCAATGGTCTTGTCCCTCCTGAGCTTTAAATATCTCGGGAATACTCCCCATATCTCCCTTGCTCCTTCGTGAGATCTAATGGCTCACGGAACTTCACGAGATCTCCTCAGAGAATTTCGACCATCCATTCTTCCTTGGCAATTTCTGCGAATGACCAAGTTTTCCTCTGCAGGACTCGTCCTCCTGCGTGAAAACTTGCGACGCCTTCCAAATTCTTCCAGTCATGACATCCCTTGCGCTGTTCTTCAACAATTTCGAAGGCCTTATCCTTCGTGAGCTTCTTACAACTCTGAATCTTTCAGAAAACCTTGCACACACTCCTTGCGGCAGACATTCAACCACTTCTAAGTGTTGAACTCCTTTCGACCCTGTGCACACCTGCAGCAGCAGTCCTTAAATTCTTTACTCAGGTCTACAACCCTGAGACTTCACTTGGCCTACGCACCCCTTGCACGGCTCCTGTGCTTTCCTGCACTTCAGAATGAACGAGAACAAAAATTACTCTATCTGAACCCTCTGTCAATGCACTCCTTGCGGACACTTCGACTGCACTCCTTGCAGGAACTCTTGCTCAGATAAAGAAACAATTGAAACTCATTCCTTCTTCCTTTCAGACTTCAAACTCAAACATGAAATCATATACACATCACTTAAAGAAAATGTATAACAGGAAGCAAACATTCATGAGCATATCATTCAACATCAATACATAGAGAACAGACACAAAACCATGAATTTGAATCAATCTCTTTCTATTAATCCTAATGCCTATACATGGGTGTTCTTACATAGCTCTCTTCTTCTCTTCTATGCTCCAATGCTTCATCTAACTATCTTACAATACACAATGAGGGTGTCTATATCCCATTTCCCTCTTGCGCTCTAAACTGTCTAATCTTAGAATTAAAATTCTATCTACCTGCATTAACTACCTTAGATGCCTTCTACCTACTAAGGATGAGAGAAAACTGCTCAAGGTCTGTTTACATCATACAAGTGTGCTTCTTCTTAATGGCTTCATTTAAGATTACGCAACAATTCCAAGGAAATTTCAAAATTTGCGTTGGCGCTTGTACACTTGTCGTTTGCTTCCGTGCTGTCTCGCTTGATGTTGGCAATGCTCCTACATCATACTCCCTCGCTTCAAAACTTTCATGGGCTGTTGTCCATGAGCTCACGCATGGTCTATCCATGCTTTTGTATCTTTGCTTCACTCTCCCAGCTGGCATCTTCAACTGGATGGTTCTTCCATTTGACCAGATACTCAAAATATTGCTTTCACCTGGTCCTCTTACTTACTCTTTTGTCCAGTATGCACTCCATATGTGGCTTATCTATAACTAGCATCTGCTTTGTCCACTGGATCACTGGATGCTCAGTTCCAGTACCTGTTTCCTCAGCCTTATACGGGTACAAATCCGAGATATTGAATATCGGAGAAATTTTGATCCCATCGGGTAATTCAATCTCATAAGCATTCGCCCCAAATTTCCTCAAGACCCTACATGGTCTGATTTTCTTCATCTTCAACTTATTATATGTTCCTCTCAGGAACCTTTCTTTTCTCAAATGTGCCAGAACCAAGTCACCAACCTCAAACTAAAGTTGTCTTCTATGCTGATCTGCTCTATGCTTGTATTCCTGGCTTGAACTCTGCAATCGCTCCTTCACCTAGCTGTGAAGTTCTTTCATCGCCCCTGCGAACTCTTCTGCACTAGCGCTCCTATTTGAAATTTGTTCTGAATTCCTCAATTTAGAAATTCCTCTTGGCTACATGCCATAGAAAACCTGAAATGGACTCTGCCCTGTGCTCCTATTAACTGAGTCATTATAAGAAAACTTTGCCTGTGGTAATATGTTGTCCCACTAGCTGTGGTGCTCTGTCACCAAGCTTCTCAGCAAGTCTCCCAGAATTTTGTTCACCACTTCCATCTGTCCATCCGTCTGAGGATGATAAGTTGAACTATATGACAAGTTAGTTCCCAACTTCTTCCATAAGGTCCTCCAAAAATTCCCTATGAATTTCGTATCTCAATCCAAAACAATTCTTCTTGGAAACCCATGAAGTCGAATGACTTCTTTGAAAAACAGATTCGCAATGTGAGTTGCGTCACTGGTTTTCTGACATGGAATGAAGTGTGCCATCTTGGAAAATCTATCCACTACCATAAAGATTGAATCAAAACCTCTTTGTGTTCTTGGCAACCCCAATCAAAAATCCATGCTAATTGCATCCCACGGCCTTTTTGGTATGGGCAATGGTTGATAGAACCCTGCATTCTATCTTCTTCCCTTCGAATGCTGGCAAATTCTGCATCGGTCCACGAATCTCTTAACGTCTGCTCACATTCCCGGCCAAAAATATGACTCATTCAGCTTTGTGAACGTCTTGTCGTGATCAAAGTGCCCTGCTAATCCTCCACTGTGTTTCTCCTTCAGTAGATTCTCCCTCATGGAGCATTTCGAAATACAGAGTTGATTGCCCTTGAAAAACAATCCTTCCTGGATCATGTATTCTACCCACTGGCTTCTATCCCTGAGAATTGGATTCTCAGTTGCTTCATACACTTCTTTAAAATCCTGATCATCTGCGTACATGTCCCTGAGATCATCAAAGCCCAATGTTTTGACTCTGAACTCCTGCAACAACAAACACTTCCTGCTCAAAGCATCAGCCACTTTGTTAGCAGTACCAGAAATATGTTTAATCACAAAAGTGAAATTTTTCATATACTCAACCCATTTGACATGTTTTTTATTCAACTTATCCTGTTGAGTCACAAACTGCAGTGCATGATTGTCACTGTATAAGACAAACTCTTTCGGGATCAAGTAATGCCTCCATTTCTTCAATGCCTAGATGATAGCATAGAACTCCTTATCATATGTGGAATACTTCAATTTCGCTTCATTCAGCTTCTCGCTAAAGTATGCTATCGACCTGTCTTCTTGACTCAAGACTGCCCTGCTTGCATCGCATTTCACCTGAAATGTTTTTCAGAAATCTAGCAACACCAAAACCAGTCGTTTCGTAATCTTCCTCTTCAACAGGTTGAAACTATTTCTAGCCTCTTCAGTCCAGTGAAAAGACTTGTGTCTTTTCTTCACTGTATCCATCATCGCTGCACTAATTCCACTGAAATTTCTAATGAACTTTCGGTATAAACTAGCCAATCCGTGAAAACTTCTCACCTCAAAAACATTCTTCGATGATGGCCAATTCTTGATTACCTCCACCTTATCTGGATCCGTCCTCAACTCATTTTTTGAAATAACAAATCCCAAGTAAATGAGCTTTGTCTTCATGAATGAGGACTTATTCATGTTTATCAACATCTTCTCCTGCTGTAGTTTTTGCATCACTGTAGCCAAATGCTTCAGATGCTCTGCCACTGTCTTACTGTAAACCAGTATGTCATCTAAATACACAATGACAAATTTCTCGATGAACTCCCTCAGGACTTCCTTCATCAACCTCATGAAGGTACTTGGTGCATTTGTTAAGCCAAATGGCATAAGAAGCCATTCATACAACCCCTCGTTGGTTTTGAATGCAGTCTTCCATTCATTGCCTTCTCTCATGCGAATATGATGATAACCGCTTTTCAAATCAATCTTTGAAAAATACTTTGCTCCACTCAAGAAATCCATCGGATCATCCATCCTCGACAATGGAAATCTGTACCTGATGGTTATCTTATTAATCGCCCTCGAGTCAGTACACATCCTCTAGCCTCCATCTTTCTTCGGACTGAGCACTGTTGGAACAACACATGGGCTCAATCTTTCCCTGACTAAACCTTTGTCCAACAACTCCTGGACTTGCCTTTTAACCTCTTCATTCTCTTGCGGCGTCAATCTATACGCAACTTTGTTTGGAAAACTGGCTCCTGGTATGAGATCAATATGATGACTCACACTTCTGATCGGTGGCAACGAACGAGGTAATTCATCCACAATTATATCAATGAACTCTTCCAACAGTTCCTGAACTTCTTCTGGTAAATCATCCACCCTTGTGCTAGTTAGAATAATTTTTGGCTTCTTGACCACAATGAACTGTGGATCCTCCTTCTTCTTAACCTCTGTAAGAAGTTCCTTCCCACTCATGAGAAGTACTGTATTTCTTACTTCCGGTTTCACCTCCTTATCCTTTATCGGAAGCAACATGTGAGTCCTCCCATTATTCTCTAGGGTGTATGTGTTCATTCGCCCATCATGAATCACATTCCTGTCATATTACCATGGTCTAACCAGCAATAGATGACAAACATCTATAGGAATGACATCACATAATATCTTATCATTATATCCCCCTATCTTGAATTCAACTAAACATTGTTTAGTGATAGTTACCTAGTGTCCTTTCTGTAGCCACGAAACTCTGTATGGGCTTGGATGATCAGTCGTCTCCAGCTCCAACTTCTCTACCATCTTTGTAGAAACGAGATTATCTGTGCTACCACTGTCTACAATGACCTTGCATACCTTGTCCTTGGTCTTGCAAGCAGTCCTGAAAAGTCTGGTCCTTTGGACTGAACTCTCCACCTCTTTCTCGAGTGTCAAAAGGAATTTTCACATCATCAGCGATCTTCCGCCTTCAACATCTTCTGCCTCAACATCCCACCTCTGTGCCTTGGTGATGTGAGCTTCCCCAACTTCTTTCTTCTTATTTGGACACTCGTAAGACTTGTGCCCATTATTTCCACATGTGAAGCATGTGATTACTCCACCTCTTCCTCTTTCTCTACCTCTAGTACGAGGAAAAGTGTTGTTGTTATCATAATCCCCTCTCTTCTTAGTATGTTGCCCTCTCTGTGAGGTTCCACCTCTCTCAGTTCGAGTTTGAGGTTTCTTCCAGTCCTCCTTGGGCTTCTGGTATTTATCCTGGGCAACTGATTTGCCTCTGGGCTGACTTCTTCCTCGGCCCCTCTGACTCTTCTTTCAGCTCAACTTCTCCTCCGCTTTCAGAGCCATCTGATAAGCATCTTCCACCATTTTGATGGTTACCATGCTCATCTCATCCTGGATATCATATCTCAGGCCATTCATATATCTAGATACTTTTTCATCATCGCTCTCCCGATGACCTACCCTGATGTTTAGTTTATAGAATTGCTCAGTATATTCTTTCACTGTCATCAGCTTCTATCTTAGGTTTTGCATCCCCCTGAATAGAGTAATTTGATAATCCTTGAGGATAAATTTCTCCTTCATCTTTGCGATCATTCTATCCTAGCTTTTGATCTTCTGCTTTCCCTTGCAGTGTCTATCAGCTTGTAGTTCATCCCACCACAATGATGCATGTCCTTTCAATCTTGTGACAACATGCTTGACTTTCTTGTCCTCTTCGACATCTTCATAGTCAAAGTATGTGTCTAGAGCTCTAATCCAGTCTAGAAGCTCCTCTGCATCCAAGTTTCCCTCATAAACTAGAATGTCCATCTTCGCTCTTGCACCCATCCTTGCAATAGCTTTGATCAAACGTTCATTTGATGCATCTTCAGCTACAACCTCTTCTTCACATTCAACCTCAACTTCACTTTCAGAATCACTGAGATCCCTCGCACTGACTGTGCATCTTTGAGTTATCTCCATGTCTTCAAGTCTAGCTTGTAGATCACGTATTTGTCTCTCCATAACTGGATCTGTCATCTACCTACCTCTTCTTCGTGGCATTTCCCTATCCTCTAGTGGATTGGGTGTCTGCATATCCCTTCTCCTTGGTGACATGGTGAATTCTCTTTCTCTGCTAAAAAAAGAAAAGAACCTTTCTGTGCTCTGATACCACAACTAATGCCAATGCCCTCAACCCGCAGTTCGGAAGGCCACATCGACACAAGATCTTTCCTTTTTCCATGGCCCGAATAACTCTAAACGGTTCTTATATTTCCCTATCGGGAAATCATCACCCACAACAATCCTCATGGGATCCCCCTCTTTACAATCGGGATATCGGACTTCACGAGGTCAGTGGTCTAGCGCTGCACTCTTGAATCCCCAAATGTCGATACAGTCAATGCTGACCCTTTCCTTTTCCTTTCGGGATTTTCCTTATTGCGATTTCAGCACTTGCGATGTCGAGCAACTTGCTTTACCGACCCCCGAATCCCGATATGCTAAAACTCTGACGCGCTCACGAGTTTGACTTTTCAATGCCCATCACAGCTATTGAGATTTCAGAGTTTGCAATATCGCAAATCCTAATGCAATGTTTTTGGCACTTCACCCTACGAAATTCCAAAACTCGTGCCAACTGTCCACTCACTGACTCTTGTGGCCCCACATGATCCTTTGGCTATCGGGATATCACGTTTCGCGATTTCGTGATTCCCGTTGCAATGTTCACGGGATTTCCACCCACAAAACCCCGATATGGGATTCCACGTGTAGATCCTATGGCCCTTATGGCTCGGATCAATGGTCCTGTCCCTCCTAAGCTTTAAATCTCTCGGGAATACTCCCCGTATCTCCCTTGCTCCTTTGTGAGATCTAACGACTCATGGAACTTCGTGATATCTCCTCAGATAACTTCGACCATCCATTCTTCCTTGGAAATTGCTATGAATGACCAAGTGTTCCTCCACGGGACTCGTCCTCCTACGTGCAAACTTGCGACACCTTCCAAATTCTTCCAGTCACGACTTCCCTTGTGTTGTTCTTCAACAATTTCGAAGGCCTTATCCTTCCTGAGCTTCTTACAACTATGAATCTTTCAGAAAACCTTGCACGCACTCCTTGCGGTAGACATTCAACCACTTCTAAGTGTTGAACTCCTTTCGACCCTGCGCACACCTGCAGCATCAGTCCTTAAATTCTTTACTCGGGTCTACAACCCTGAGACTTCACTTGGTCTGCGCACCCCTTGCACGGCTCTTGTGCCTGCCTGCACTTTGGAATGAATGAGAACAAAAGTTACTCTATCTAAACCCTCTGTCAATGCACTCCTTACGGACACTTCGACTGTACTCCTTGCAGGAAATCTTGCTCAGATAGAGAAACAATTGAAAATCATTCCTTATTCCTTTCAGACTTCAAACTCAAACATGAAATCATATACACAACACTTAAAGAAAATGTATAACAGGAAGCAAACATTCATGAGCATATCATTCAACATCAATACATAGAGAACAGATACAAAACCATGAATTTGAATCAATCTCTTTCTATTAATCCAAATGCCTGTACATGGGTGTTATTACATAGCTCTCTGCTTCTCTTCTATGCTCCAATGCTTCATCTAACTATCTTACAATACACAATGAGGGTGTCTATATCCTGTTTTCCTCTTGCACTCTAAATTGTCTAATCTTAGAATTAAAATTCTATCTACCTTCATTAACTACTTTAAATGCCTTCTACCTACTAAGGACGAGAGCAAACTGCTCAAGGTCTGTTTACATCATACAAGTGCACTTCTTCTTAATGGCTTCATTTAAGATTGCGCAACAATTCCAAGGAAATTTCAAAATTTGCGCTGGGGCTCATCTAGCTGTCCTTTTCTTCTGCGCTGAATCGCTTGATGTTGGCAATGCTCCTGCATAAATTAACATATGTCATCATAATGAACTAATAAACACACAATAGGAGGTAAAGAGAACTCTTGTATTACCAACAATGTGAGAAAGGTAGTTACAACCTGATTCAACCTTCGTCAGTGGTTCAAAGCCAACTATCCTGGGTTCCTCCAAAAACCTTCAAGCATCAACTCAAGTAGTAAATATTATTCATTGGATAACTCAACAAGGATAGGAACACACCTCATAGATATATAGAGAAAGTAATAAACTATAGAAAAGGTGTTTCCAGGTATATGATGCTACTCAGATAATGAAGGGATTAGGGAAGCTTTCTAAAACATTTCCAGCATGATATTGCACCTTAGTTATTTCTTCTCATCCATGCCAAGAATGGTGAATTTATACCATCCTTGAGAGGTTTAGGAGGTTTAATTCCATTTGGTACAAGATTAGGGAGGTTGTGAAACAAGCCCAACCAAAATCCTCGCTCGAAAAAGTGGAATTATTTTATTTTTTCCATTTTTTAAGGGCATCTGTGGGCTAGAAGATATCAAGGTACATATGTCCACGTGTTGCACAAAGGAAACCTGCAAATATAAGAAAAAATCAAGTTTTTTAGGTGAATTTGATGAGGGAAGTTGGGATTTTTATTAGAAATCTAGGGGAAGGGTTCGGCCATATCACAAATGAATAGGTGTGACAATTTGTGCTATAACAATGTAGGGGAAAGTGAGGGGATGTAATCCTCGAAATATATAATTTAGTTTTCATGTTTGCAACAAAACTAATTACATGCAATATCATTCACAAGTTTTAGAAGGAATAATGCACTACAGGGGTAGTCCTCACGATGAAAATTTGTGTTAATGATATTCTGATGGCCTAGGACCCCTAATTATTTAACGTTTTCATCAGGGACTATTTGAATTTTTAGGATGAAGGGAAATAATTTCGCTATAGTTTTTTCATCCTTTTACTAGGTATGCTACTATGTAGACCACCACCTAGATTTGAAATTGACATGGAATATTCCCCATCATCTCTCACTCCCTATTTCTTACCACTCTAGCATTAAAAGAATGCAGAGGCCCACACAACGATCACCAAATCCTTCATCCAATGGTACACTCAATTTATCTTCACCTCCCTTGAGTGGGTTCACATCCTGACACATATATTCAACAAGTATGCTAATTATCTTCATTTTAAGTGTAATTTCCATAATGTTTTAGTCTCTCCCCATGCAATATTTGGCAATCCGATAAATAATCTCCCCTTCTCCATTACATAAAAGGATATTATGGATGGATTTGATAACTATATGGCCAACTACTTGCCTCCCTTCTTGTAGGTATAAGAAGAATTCTAGATAAGGACAAATAAACTCCAAGAACATAGCAGGGACATGATTTTTCTAGGGAAACATGATAAAGAATATGCATCCAAGGAGCATGAGTATCCTCTTTCAGATGACCACATACAAAGCATTGATGGATATAATGTAGATGTTGGTGATTCTAAAAAGAAAAAGTGTGGATCCAAAACTCAAGATGCCCCTCATATTTATCTTGACTCTATCCCAGAGGGAGATCAATCATATCTTCCCCATGGAAATCCAATTGAAAAAGACGTTTCACTTCCCCCATCCCAAGAAAAATTATGATTGAGTTCCAACAAGCATCATTGTACCACTAACCCAAAGAAATTAGATATTGACTCCCGAACACAAAGCCAACAAATTTCCAAACTAATGAAAGAGATTCAAGTGCACTTGGACAAACAATAAGTGTTCCAAAGTCACATGGTGAGGAAGGTGGATACTTTGGTCCAACAACTCGATGTAACCTCACCACTGGAATCCCCACCAACAACATCCCAATCCATCAATGCTATGCAAATGGGACAACATAGAGTGATCAATGTCGATCCTCTAGTAATGATCTTGTCCAACTCAACCTCAATAGAATTCGACCTGTCATAGGTCCCTATTACTTATATTCATATATTCATCACTACTATGATCCATGATATTGGGGAGTGAAAACAAACTCTCACCCGAGAGAAAGTTCAATTACACCTTCACCTCGACCAATAATTCTCCAATCAAGAAGCCACATGATCCTAATTACAACAAGAATCCTACATGCTCCATGAAGTCGAAGTTTCTTAGAAAAACCTCCATCTTTGCATATTGTTGAATTGATTGTGCATTCATAAACTAAGGGCCAATATGAGGCCATGATAACTATCCACATTGAGGCCTTCATTGCTCTATATAAGGCCTACTCACAACTTTGTCAATATGAGCAGGTTTAGCTAGAAATTCTAGCCCCGCAAAAAAATAGAGTAGTTGTTGAGTGCATTCATGACTTGCAATCTCAGAATGTCAAAATTCACATGTGGATTCAATAGTTAATGTCATACGAGATAGAATTATAGAGGCATATTTTCATTAGAGAATAAATCGTCGAGGATGGTTGAAAGTGCGCAGGATTTTTTGGCATTGGCTAATCATAAATTTAATTTGTGGGACCATTTACAAACTCCCCTAGAACTAACTACAATCCATGACATAGTTCACATATTTGATGTTGATATCGCACAATGGAAGTGTGACCTGTCTTGTTTTTCGCTCGGGGATCACGTCGTCACATTGCTAGTAATTGCAAAAAAAAAAGAGATCACTGCAGCTCGAGATGAGTAGAAGAGTATATAAAATATAATCAATTATGCGGTCGATATGGCCTTGAATGTGTTCATGAAGCTCTCAGACACACAGGTTTTTGTCATCCCCCTAATTGAAAAAATCAACACAATGGACTTGACAACTCCTAAGGTCACAACAGTTAGGACTGATGTAACTTTTTATCTTACCTATGATCTTCATGGATACCTTAATGAACCCAAGTTTCAATTTAAGGAGTTCGTGCAAGAACTCAAAAACACAATTTCATATATTGGGCCACTCATTCCATGAGGCGGTTGGATCAAGGAAAATCCAAGTAATAGTGGTGGGGGCTTGTTGTTACCCAAAGTTTTGGGTTCATATCGTACATGTGCACAAAGTAAGTTGTGTGTGCCCATTCCAGTTTCATGCACGACGAATCTAATGCACAAGGAATGACAAGAAGTGTGTGTTAGACCAAGTTTTTATACTATGCACCAAGTCCAAGGTCTACCAAATGTGCATTAATCCAATGTCACTAAGTCGTTGTGGTTGTCCATTGTTGAAGAGCTCGCTCTGAGATTTTGTAGTATTGTAATTTTTTAATTCTTTTGACTATAAGTATGAGTTTTTCATATGTATAAGGTTGGAAAGGATGTGCATGGTGCATTATATTGTAAATATGAGGAGTTATATAAAGAGGAAATGAGACTCTATTGTTTTCAAGTATGTTTTGCTTAATGTATGAATTTGTTTCATGGAATGGAAAGAATAATAAAGCTGCAGTGATTTTGATCTATCAAGTGTTACTTATGTGATATTTGGATATTTGTGTGTATTGTTTTTGCATGTTAATGATAGTAAGTTGTCAATTATATAATTTATGAACATCATCCCAGATGGATCTCTATGTATTTAGGCCTTCATCCTTGACACAAGACCAAATGGTCTTTGTAATCCTCATTGTGTCTTAGGTGAGACGTTCTTCGACCTTGGATGGAGATTCATATGTTGATGCTTTGTTGTTTTTGTTGGATAACTATGGACGAACCTTAGGTATAAACCCCTTATCATTAAGAAGGATGTGTGCAAGCATGAAATGACCCAACAAAGGAGGAAAATAATAATGGTATTACAACTAGAGGAATTGTTTTTAACTCAATTTTAAAAATAGGTTGTTGGAGCAGGTCAATTTTGAGTACGTTTTGGGAATTACACAGGAGTAGATCATGTGACAAGTCAGCAAAGGAGAAACACACACAAAAGATAGTCAATGCATTTTCAGGAGTCAACATGTGAAAGGAAGAATTTATTTAGGAGTTTTGGGACATTTTGTCCACTTTGTAACGAGGTAAGCCCTAATTTAATACTATAAATATGTAATTATTTTTTGTGGTAGAGGTTGGTAATTTTTCTTGGTTCAATGAGTGAGTAGTGGCTCAACATTGGATAAGTATCTCTTATTTGGTTCATTGTTCAGGTGTTGAAGAGTCGAGTGGTTGTTTTGTTCAATTGAGAGTATGATCTAAGTTGAATATCAGTCAAGAGGTATGTGTACACTACATCATAGAACAACATGGGAAGGTTTAAGTTTTAATTGAAGATTATTGTATAAGTGCAATGCACACCTATTGTAAGGAAAACTATGAATGAATAAATAAGAAGCCAATCGTTCTGGTCGTAGGCTAGTTTGGGGTGAACCAGGTTAAATTCTTGTGTTCTAATGTGTTTTGTTCTCATGGTGTGCTTGTTTATTCTATTTTTTGTGCATATGTAATGGATGATTAATGGTTAATATGAAGATGTGTCTTATGGTTCTATGCATATGTTGAATGAGTATATAAGATGAATTTGTCATAAGTTATTATGTTGTTATGGTTTTTCACATAGGATACATGAATGAATGTTAAGTGAAAGGTTAGGATGAATGCCTCATGTTCCCCCATGACTGTGAAAACCTAGTTAATGTAGTCCCCATAGGTACCT
>SNQJ01S0050133.1:0-18355 GCA_010110895.2 Picea sitchensis
TACCTACATGTTTTAATATGGTTAGTCCAAGTGATATTTTTCTTACCAGTTAAAAATACTTTTCATGGAAATCCCATATGAAGGATGTATTATGAGGTAAAGGACTTTATCATATTACCTTGGGAAAAGAAACTCTCACCACTATTGCTTCAAATAAATTCAAATAGGAAAACAAAAATGATGAAGCATGTGGATTAATTGAAATGTGGATTAATAGTGATTTATGATTTCACCTTCAAGGAGTTGATAAACTAGATGACGCTTGAGAAAACATGTAAAACGTATTTGGTAAACAAAATGAGACTAGAGCCCACTAGCTTGAAAATCAAGATCCTAGTAATTTCTCTTTTATTGAATATTATCTATCTAAGTTCAAAACACTCAAACTTTTATTTAAAAACTATTAAATAGAAAATAATGATGACCAATTCATATATGTTATTCTTGTTAATCTTGGCGCCACATATATCTACTTTTCACTCAATGAGAGAAGCTTTAGGGGCCACTTACATATCACTTTCCTAGGTATACTACATTATGTTATTGATTGTTGAGTGTTTATGGTCTATATTCCATATCTGTGAATTGTTATAAGAGAATGGGACTCACTAGTTGAGAGGGGAAGAGAGGCCATGAAAATTTGTAATGGTATTTTGGTGAGAAATTGATTGAAAATGAAATTTGGTTGTTACTATTTTAGTTGAAGTAGGATTGGGGGCCCTCAACCTTTCTAGATGAGGGGTTTGGATTGGTGGAGAGACTTCTATCCTCCATCAATTCATCAATTCATGTTGTTTTTTAAGAGATCTATAGTTGAATTCAAGTATATAAATTGAAGCTAATTAAGAAGAAAAGTTAAATAATTTGAATTCTTGTTATTTAGATTTTGTTGTTTACCTAGTCATGGAAATTGCCAATTCATATTGAAAAATTATTAATTTAAAATTTGTGGAAGATGAAATATATATTTCTGGTTAATTCATGAATTTCTTGTAACTGGCATTTGATTTGTAATGAATCTTCTATTATATAATTAGTATCTAGTATAATTTAGTGTCATGGTGACCTCCTTTACATAAACTAGTATAATGGAATTAATATAGGGATAAACTTGAGATTAATATGATCCAAGGTGATGTCATCACATAATTAATGCACAAACAAACTAATAAATCAATGCACTAAATTGTTTTTTTTTTTAACAGAAACGGTTATGGGGTGTTTATATTCATCTTGGCCTGAATGCTGAAAATTTGATTACATTGGTGATTTCTTTGTTCTGTTGCATCTCGCTGCTAAGAATGAGAGTGCAGCTGAGGCTTTCCGATTGCCTCCTTGATAAGGAGCGCAAAAACTTGATTTCAGTGATTTTCCCCCACTTGGAGATACAGACAAATTTGTTTAAGAGTAAACACTAAAACATGGCAGCAAACTTCTTAAGGAATGGGTTCCCATGATTCTTCTTCGTCTTTCAGCTTGACCCCAGCAGAGAGAAGGGAAGATTTGTTGGCTTCGATGTCCGCCTGTTTGTTATGAATTCTCAACACATGATAGTACCTCAACTTTTGAAAGTAGTTTCCCAAGCCTTTCATTCTGAAAATCAGCCTTGATAGTTTAAGATATGAAGCTGGGGAGTTGGAAACCATTGCGTTTATGATGATCTGGGAGTCACCTATAACATTGGCTTCTTTTATGTTTAAGTCTTTGAGGAACTTGAGACCTTGGAAGAGGGACAAAGCCTCAGCTTGAATGCTGGAAGAAAAACCGAGTCCCCAGGCATAAGAAAGGATTTTATCCCCAAAAGGATTTACAACAACACCTCCTGCACCATCTTTGCCCGGATTGCCCTTTGCTGCTCCATCAAAAAAGAGGGAATGTCTTGCTTGCATTTTGAGCCAATCTTGAAAGTCGGTTTCAGATTTTCTTATTTGCCACTCTTTAATAGTAGGGGATTTTCTGATTGTTGGGGTGAATCTAATATCTAGAGTTGATCCCCATTCAATGTCCTGTTGACTGAGATTGGAGTCGTCCTTTATGTCAATCAGGCATTCCTTTAATTGGTCTTTAATCCTGATTTCTAGGGCCTTGGGATTCTGCTTTGCATTCCTGAAGACTCTTCTGTTGCGTTCTAGCCATATCTGCCAACAAATGACCTTTGGGAGGACCGCCCGTGCTGCTTTGATTATCTGATTCTTTGGGGGGGGACCGGGATATCTGAGTGCCCATTTCGAGAAGAGTTCAGCAGTGGAGCGAGGAAGCACGAAATTTGTCTCAACATCTTGGGCAAAGAAAGACCAAATCTGCTTGGAGAAACTGCATTCTAGAATTAGATGGACTGTTGTCTCGGTATTATCGTTGCATAGTGGGCAGATGGAGGGACCGTAGAAACCTTTCTTCTGCAAATAATCATAAGTTAGGATTTTCCCATGGCAGAGGAGCCAGGCGAAAAAGTCGATTTTGGGCCATGAAGAAAACCGCCAAACCCCTTGCCATGGAGCTGGGTCGGGGGGGGCGTATGGCCTCTCATTCAACTTAGCATATCCCAGAGCGACGACATAACCTCTGGCATTCGGCCCCCAGCCTTTCCGGTCTTTTTTCCTCATGTGCGTGGGTGCGAGACCGTGAAGAAGCTCGAGTAGCGTGGTCCATTCGGTGGTAAAATGATCTGGCACTTCAATGGGCTTCCATCCTRCCCAATCAGAGTTGTTCCAACAAAAAATATCCCACAGCGATCGCAGTCCCTTTCTGTCCATCTAGCAACGCAGCGATCTAATGGAGGCTCTGTCTTCTATTGGGGCCTTATTCATGATTTTGTCTGACCATATGTTGATTTGTTTCCCGTTACTTGGGATCCAGTAGGAGTGCGTAGTGATTAGAGGGGTAGCTTTGGCATACATCTTGAGAAATGCCGAGTTGGGCATTTGAGTCACCTGTTCTAGACATCTGGATCGAGGTCCTCTGAAATATTTTTTCCAGAGAGCCAATTGAGCCCATCCCGGCTTGGGCACAATGATCTTCCAAATAATTTTTGCCACCATTGCCACATTCTGCTGATAGAGGTTTTTGAAGTTTAGACCACCCTCGCACAATGGCTTGGAGATGGTTTCCCAACTGACAAGGGGGATCTTGTTTTCGTTATGTTTTCCTCCCTTCCAGAAGAACCTCCGAATGTACTCTTCCATTTTTTTTAAGATGGTCACCGGAGTGAGAAGTCCATCGAATTGGAATAAAGGGAGGCTGGTGAGCACAGACTTGATTAAGACAGATTTGCCAGCGGAGTTAAGCCAGGAGTAACCCCAGGCTTGAATCTTGGACTTGAATTTTTCCAACTGAGGGAGCCAGTCTTTGCTTACCGGTCTCTTGAAAGTTACAGGGAGGCCCAAGTATTTAAAGGAGGCCCAAGAAGAATAGGCTGCAAACCCCAAACATCTAGAGATGTCAGAAATCACTCTAGGCGTGGTATTCCAGCTGTATATGTGGCATTTTATCTTGTTGATGATGCTACCTGAGGCCTCACTGAATTCATCCAAAACCGCTTTGAATTTGTAGGAAGAGGAGAGAGAGGCAGCACCCAAAAGAAGAGTGTCATCCGCAAACAAGGCATGATTAATGTTTTTGACCCCTCTGGAAATACACAGTCCATTTATGTCTTGATCTTGCATTTTTTTGTCTAACAGGAAACTCAGGACAGAATCTTGGATGAAAAAGAGCAAAGGGGAAAGAGGACACCCCTGCCTAAGTCCTCTCGAAGCCTTGAAAAACTCAGTGGCTCTTCCATTTACCAGCGGAGCAATCCATGGCTCCGAAATACATGCCCTAATCCATTTGATGAAATTTTCTCCAAAACCAAATTTGCTCATAACATTTAAAATAAAACTATGATTTACTCGATCAAAAGAATTTTCTAAATCCAGTTTAATCACCATACCTTGCTCTTTTCGGCGAAGACTTGAGTGAATTGCCTCTTTTACAAGAATGTGATTGTCCACGATCTGCCTACCTTGGATGAAACCTCCTTGATTTTCAGGGATTATTTTAGGGAGAATGCACTTCAGCCTGTTTGCAATTACTTTAGTGATTATTTTATATCCAATGTTGCAAAGGGAGATTGGAAGAAATCTGTTGAAGTTGTTGGTGCCTTTTTCCTTGGGTAAGAGGGCTAAAAAAGCAGAATTTGTGATGTTGCCTATTCTCTGAATGTTTTGAGACTTCTGTACCATTTTGAGCAGGTCCTTTTCAACAATCTGCCAACAGGCTTGGAGAAATCTGGCAGAGAATCCATCCGGCCTGGGGGCCTTATCAGGATCCATATCAAACAGAGCCTTTTTGACTTCATCTTTAGTGACTTTGTTCTCCAACTTCTCCTTCATACGCTGAGAGAGAACAGAGGGTAAAATGTCTATCAGATCTGGATATTGGTTTGGGTCTTTGTCCTCTCTATAAAAGTCTTGAAAGTGTGAGAAGGATACTTTCTTTATGTTATCAAAGTCGTTGTGAGTATCTTTATCCACTTTGATCTCTGAAATGGTGTTGAAATATTTCCTTACCTGGGCTTGTTTATGGAAAAAAGCAGTGTTCCTATCCCCTGCTTTGAGCCAGAGATTGCGAGACTTTAATCTCCAATGCTCTTCTTCAGCTAGGCATTCCTTGTGATAGCTCTGATGCAGCTGAGCTTCTTGGTCTATTAGCTCCTTTGTGATGGAAGCATTCTCCATACAGGCTTGATGAGAGACTAAGGCGACTTTAATGGATTTCCTTTCTGTGGCCGGGTTGGGCAGAGTTTTGGCCCAACTCTTTAGAACTCCTTTTACCCTTCTAAGTGTTTCCTCCCATCTATAGACGGGCGAGCCATTGACTGGCTTATTCCAACAATCCTTGACAGTTTTCATAAATTCTAGCTCCTTGACCCATAGAGGGCTAAATCTAAAGGGGATGGGGACCAAGTCATAGTGGGCTAGACTTTCTAGCTTTATGGGCTTATGGTCTAAAACTCTACTTGCAAGGATATGCATTTTGGGCTCTAAACCTAGCAGCAAAAAGGAGCTTTGAATAAAAAATCTATCTAGCCTGGCAGCAATATGTCCAGGACCCACTCTTTTATTAGACCAAGAGTACTTACCAGATGAGGGTTTGGTATCCAGCAGGTCCCAGTCCTGCATAATGTCCTCCACCCATTCCCTTGCCAGATCTCGTACTACGTTGCCTCCCCTTTTTTTAGATGGGTGGAGAGTGAGGTTGAGGTCTCCTGCAATAATTATATTTTCCAGTTGTGTCAGCTTTGCTTGGCGCCGTATAGAGTCCCAACAGTATTTTTTTCCCCCGACACTGACTGGAGAGTAGACATTGAAAAGACAAAAGGTTTCCTTAGTGTCCAAATTCTGCATTTTCAGTAACAGCCAATGAGTGTTCCGAACCTCCAATAGAACTGTAAATTTGTTATCATTCCAAAGAGTGCCAATCCCTCCTGAGGCCCCCCAGGCAGGGATGGCTCTTGCTTCACTTTTCTTCCAAAGTTTCTTGCTTTCCTGAAGGAAGGTTGTGTCTTCCAACTTTGTCTCCTGGACGAGAAATATGTCTGGGGTTTCTGTTCTGATTAAACTTATGATGGCTTCTTCCTTTACTTTGGACCCCATACCTCTACAATTCCAGGAGATGACCTTCATTATTTTTGTTTCTCGAGGGCTCCCTTGGAGCCTTGGGTCTGGTTTTTCAGAATCTTAGTCTTTGGGGATAGCAACTTTTCCAGCGTTGGCTAGATGCCCTGTAGTTTTTCTTTGTGGGTCTCCTGCTCCCTTTTTTCCCTGTCTGTTTTCCGGCCCCTTAGAGATCTCCTCACCGAGGTTTGGGACTCACCTATTTCTCCTTCCTCTTCTTATTCACCTGTTTCCTGCTCTTCTCCCTCGACTTCTATAGCCTTAACTTGAGGATCCTCAACACTTGTTCCTTTGTTTGTGGCTGAGGACGTACCTTTACTGGAAGGAGCTTATTTTTGGGTTTCGGTCTCCATGATAGCTTCTGTCTCCTCTTGGACCCCAACTTCCTGTGTGTTCTCTGGTTGTGAGCTTAGAGGTCCAAACTTATTTCCTGGACTAGTATTGAGGGGAGTCTGTTGGGCAATGGCCTGATTGGATCCCTTGCCATTAGGGCCTCCCGACTTCTGACTCTTGGGATTGTATTTGGATCGCTTGAACTGATTCCATCCATCCTCCTGTCCCTGTATAGCCTCTTTGTTGGTCGGGCATCCTCTGGCGAAATGGCCATAAACATGGCATTTTCGGCATTTGAAGGGTAGTTGTTCATAGTCTAGTTTCTGTAGATGCGTCCAGCTTCCGACCTATAAAGTGATGGCCTCTGGAAGGCCCACCTCCAGATCTACTTCTACACAGATCCTGGCACAGTCAAATTGATCCTTGGTATTCGCTCGGTCTATAAATTTTCCCATAGCATTTCCAATGTGTCTCAGGGAGTCCCCATTCCAACAGTGAACTGGGAGATTTGGGAGTCTGACCCACACCGGGACGTCTTTGGGCACATCTACTGCCGGATCGAAGTCTGGAGTCCATTTGTTCAAGTACAGACCCTGAGGGCCCATGAAGTAGGGGCCATTTTGGAAAATCAGGTCTTTGTCGTCCTTTGAAGTGAACTCGAAGAGGAAGTATCCTCTTCCGAGAAAGTAAGAAGTGACGCTCTCTTTGATCAACGATGCGCAGTTTCTGTTGACCCAACTTTCGGTGGATTTTGGGGACGGCCATAGCCCCGTGAACTGGCCAATTAGAGCCCGATCGGCCAACGACAGAGCAACTAAATTGTTTTGTACTATATCAACACCAAAATAAATGTATCATTTATTATATCAATACATAAATAAATGCACCATTTTGATTGATCATTTTTCATTCTGTAGTTGTTGAAATCACAATATTAAATCATTTTTCATTGTATCATTACTAAATTAATTGCACTAAATAGTTTTACTAAATAAAATGTTAAGCATTAATTTGTGATTAATGTGCATCTATAATTTGTATCAAATTATTAAGCTAAAAAGTCTAGTAAAGTGAAAATGTATGTGTGAGATTGTTGTCACTTATATCAAATGTACTCCATACAAAGTCAATTTATTATAGTTGTTCTCTACTTAAGTTTACAAAGGTGAAAGTACACTATCCCCTCTAGATTTAAACATGTAGCTAAAAAAACACATATTCTTATAAGTACAATAAAAAATACTTTACCTTATAAAAATATACAATAAAATTGAAAATATTATAAAAACCTTAAAAATAAATATTTTTTATTTATAAATTAAAAGATTAACTAAATTAACTAATATTAATACAAATACAACTTCATATAAAAAAATATCAATATTATGATATGTTACTTATGAATTTAGATTTTTATTTTTGATGCATTACAACATATGTATATCTTACTATTCATCTTATGTGGTGTGCGTTACAACATATGTACACTAAATATCACTCCCGTGACGATGCAAGATTCCTGTTAATTTATAATTATAGTCACTCAAAGTTGGTGCAAAAAGTTATAAGAAACATCTATGTGATATGCATTCACAGATCGACTCATTCAATGTTGTTGCCCAGGTTAATTAATAATAAAATATCCCCGTATGTTATCCATGTCCATCGAAGCAACGAATTTGTACCAAAATTATCACATTTGACTCGGAGAGCAGAGTTACATCCAACCGTAAGAATCAATGAGGTCATTATAGAGAAAGTCCAAAATGTGTGCACATACCAAGTAATCATGGTTTCTCTACAGTAGTCTCTGTGAAAGGTTTTGCAAAGCCACTGGTCAAAGTTTTATAGAAATTTTAATTTCCTTTCCAACAAATTGTCCATCGTGGATCTCAGCCTTAAATTAAGGAGAATGGAAGGTCTGAGTCAAAGTTTTAAGGAGAATGGCAGGTCTGAGTCAAAGTTTTATAGACATTTTTATTTCCTTTCAACCAAAATGTCCATCGTGAATCTCGACGTTAAACTGATGAGAATGGTAGGTTTGATTGATTCAATATGAGTCCACGAATTGTAATTATGACTGTTATCATTGATTCAAAACTTAAATAAAAAAATAACAAACATTAAATCCAAATCTCAATATTCATTGATGAACCAAAAACTAACAAACATGAAATCCAAATCTCAAATGGCAAGATTCATAAAACTAGAAAAGAAGAAGAGATGATAGTTTTCTCCTAATAAAAGTGTAACATCCCGCTCTGGCACACTTACAAACTTATTCTTTGAGGACACTTGCTTGCAAGTGATCTGGATTTTTCTGATGATAAAACATTTATTCTTCATTATGATGCGTTAAGTTAGATGATAGGATGTTTTACTATTGTTGTATACAGGTGCTATTGACTAAATTTATTTGAGTGTGCAGGGTTTTTGACCTGGAGGATGCAGAGGCATCGACGAAACCCTTGGACTCCAGATTGAGTCACGGAGTGTGATATTGAGTTGATTTATTTACCAGGATATTTATTGATTTGATGATATGTTGTTGACATGTTCTGACATGATGGTTGATGATGCAGGCTGACGATAGTTTGCCGACCAGACTCACATATGGAGTAAAGGGGCCACACACTAGTTCCAGAGAGGTTGAGGGAGAGGTTTGGATAGCATCCCTGCCACAGCCTACTAGCACTCCCATCGTGGCTCGAACTGTAGGTTAACAATTACCTAGTTCGAGAGGATCCACGATGTCGTGAGGGAAGACTGCGACAGTCGCTCACGATGATTCTAAGGGGCACGCAATAAGGCGGGGGCCTTATTCCTTAGAGCCCTTAGTCTCCCACGATTTCAACTGGCGGAGTGTTGAATCCAGGGGTTATAGATGTCTACCAAACAGTCAAGTCGGCAAGTGGCACCCTTGGAGAACGCGGTGCATCCTGAAGTGTAGGTCGCGCAAAATAAACACTAGTTGGTGAGTGGCACCCTTGGAGCACGTGGTGCATCCTGAAGGGAACGTCACGCAACAGAAGCAAATGAGGCGAGTGGCACCAATGGAGCACGTAGTGCGTCCTGAAGGGAACGTCGCATTGATGGTGATGATGAGACAACCTAGATGACCCTAAGACCTTAACGCCTTAAGAAATTCTCAAAACGACCCCCCTAATAAAATGTCACCCAGTTCAATCTAAACATAATTTTAAAACATCTCTAAGATAAAATCTTGAGAAGCCCTAAGAAAAGATCCTACAAAAATAAACATAAGGGCGTAAACTAAAATCCTCCTAAGTGTTAGTTAAAGTCTTCTTAAATAATGGGGGGGTAAAGTAATGAGAGAGATAAATTAATTGAAACCCATGGTTTTTAAATTTTAAAGAAGAATTAAAATTATTAAAGTGTGGAGTACAATAGTTAGGATTTTAGAAATATAATGAAAAGATTCATAGGCGCTTTTATCTAGTTGGTTTTGTTTTAAAAAAAAAAAAAAAGAGGAAAGGAACATTTAATAGAAATAAGGAAACTTGTAATAAAGGAAACATAATAATGGAAAGTAGGGGACATAGGGTAAAAAGAAAAAAGGAATCAACAGTTAAGGAGTTACTAAAAATCAACAACTTGATTTTAGGAAAGTTATTAAAATCATGAGAGGGGATCTAGGAACCCTAGGAGTAATTTTAGGAGTGACTTTAGGGGGGGTGAGGGAAATGAGTCTTTTATTTAAATTAAAGAAAATAATTTTGGAGAAACATGGGGGATGAGTGACACTTGGACGACAGAGAATTTTTAGAGGATTGTCATTAAAAATTTAACTAATAATGATTTAGGGAAAGTAGGTGGGTCTCAAATTGCTATAAAGGAAAGGAAAAAGGAGGAAGTAGGGGACGGTTAGCGTAGCATTATGCTGACGGATTGTGGATTGGCTGTTTGCTCGTGAGGAGTTGGGAATTTCTCAGCTGTGTTGGAGTGGTAGCTCAACCTTGGAGGCGAGATGAGAAGCTAGTCTTATCTCTGGATCTTGTGTGGCCCCTTTGCGGCTCGGGGGGATAAGGGGGAAGCAAAGTACCCCTAGCGATTGGTTGGGAGGTACCGGTGAGGTCAGTACGGTCGGCAAGCAGGAGCGGCAAGGAGCGCGGGACATCAACCGAGGCACAGACGTCATCGAGGCGGGAGTTAAGGCAACGGTATGAATTGTAATTCAGTAGACTAGAATGCATGCGATTTGCCTCTGTTAATAAGGTTATTTACCTCAGTTATTAGCAAGATGATGAAAGTGTTTATGAATTAAATTTAATGAATATAATGGTCTGAATCAGTCTCTGAAATAATTTTTTGTGTTGCGCAGCCAATATATTTTTCCTCACATATGTTGCACTGCCAATATTATTTTTTTCCAAGAGAAATACTTTGTATCACTGGTGGTGGTTGGGTTCCTTCCGCGTTTATGTAGTTGATCCGATTTTCAATCACATAAACTCAAAATTTATCCCTGTAACTTCAACCTCCAGGCCAAACTAATCTAACAAATTAGGGAGATTTCATCTTCACTTTTCTATGAAGTGGGGCTCCTTGAGTAATCACAACACAAAACCAAAAACAAAAAAAAAAGTATTTGGGTGTATTGTTCGTTGATTTCAGTTTCAAAGAAAATTGTTCATCACAAAAAMATGCTCATTATCGAGGTTTCTRGAGATAGACTGTATCATTTCAGATTTAAAAAAAAAAATACACAGTTCACAAGGATTTTGCTAAAGAATTTCAYGAGAATGTAAAATTTCTTCAAACCAAAAAAAAAAATCAATTCAAAATCATCCAGCGTAAATCACAGTCCAACCGTGCTCTTCTTGAAAATGGAGGAACAATCACTTGGATTCGACAATGTTCTGAGAACGTAGGGTTTCATTAAGTTAATGAATTCAAGATCATCGAGCGTAAAATTTCATTCTAAACCCTCTTCTTCAAAATGAAGGAACCATATTACATAATCCAAAAATAGAGATCTTCATCATTAAACTACAATTAGACGGCGGGTTTTTTTTGTGTGTATGGGTACGGTGATATTTATGCATCTTATAGTGGAGATTCATCTATGTTTTGGGGATAAAAACCCTTGCGTTTGACAATGATGTTTCTGCGTCCTTTTGTGTGAAATTTTCTCTGCGTTTGATTTCTGAATCTCTCTGTTCGTTGGGTTTGGGTTCTCAGCATTTAGACTGAGGATGCACCTCCATAATCCACCCTGATCTCTACAGCCACATCCCAGATGCTGATTAGCCTGTCCCTGCCAGCGAATTCCTCCGGCGGTAACAGTCATGTCCACAGTGCTAATATTCGCCCATCCCTGCCAGCGATTTTATCTGATGCGTTTTCCACTTTTAGATTTTATTTAATTATTAGTTAATGTCACTGTTATTTAACTGTAATGTTACCTATTTGATTGATATATATAACTGTTATTGAGTTAGTAATGGCCTTTCCTTATCCCTCACAAAGATTAATTTTAGAAAGAAAAAAAAGGAGTAAAAGCAGAGTGAACACTATTTTATTTCTTCTCAGTTAATATGGAATTAAATGACTAAATTTGTTAACTATTTTTGTGTGGTAAGCAATGTCGGGTTCTAATGCTGTTTTTTCATTATGGTTAATAACGTTGCAGCTGGTAAGTCTGTTCCGGAATACTGATGTTTTTGCCTTATCGTATTGAAATTCTAAAGGGTTATGTATATTGAGTTTATGGAAAGTCGAGGCATTAATTATTGAGTTTATGAAGATTATATGGAAAGTCATGCATACAGAGTTGTATGGAAGGTTTATGTATAGTGAGTTCATTGAGTCTATATGGAAAGTTCATGCATTAATTATTGACTCTAAATTTCTAGCTACTAGATGTATATTGAGTTGAGTTAGACGGCTCCTTTGGAAAATATGAAAAGCAACATAAAATGCAATATTAAAGGCAATATTAATATTTGTTTAAATAGAGAGGTTAATACTAGTCTAAAGCGCAATGTTAAAATTTGTTTAACTACCTTGTAAATACTTGTTCGAATTGCAATGTTAATATTTGTTTAAAGTGAAATGTTAATAATGATGTTTAAAGCGAAATGTTAATGTTTGTTTAACTGCCATGTGAATACTTGTTCAAATTGCAATGTTAATATTTTTTTAAATTGAAATGTTAATGATGATGGTTAAAGAACAATGTTAATATTTGTTTAAATGCAATGATGATACTTGTCCAAATTGCAATATTAATATTTGTTTAAATTGAAATGTTATTGATGACGTTTAAAGCGCAATATTAACCTTTGTAAGGTCATTGTAAAGTATGGTAATAAATTGGGAGGCAAGGTGAGATAATATGGAGAATTTGGCTAGTAATCAATCATGGATGAGTCATAGACATTGCCTTGTCATTAATTTTAATGGTCGTCGTCCGAGTCCTTGTCTTGCGCCTTTTGTAGAAGACGTGGTTGCTCTTTCGTCTATGGTAGCGCTGGGTTGTATTAATGTGTCAATTGGACTGATTGTGTCGGGCGGGGTATAGACACATCCTTGTAGCCTTAGCATATATGTCTGGGTGTGTGATTTTTCCACGTAAAGAATCCAGTGCCGTATCAAGAGTCTCCGGCCCTTTAAAGGCAGGGTTTCCACTCTTATGACACACCTGACGAAGATTTATTAGTTTCTACCTGAGCAGTCGGCCAGGAGCCTGTCTAATCTTCTTTCGAGAAGACATAAGACTAAAATCCCTGCTTTTCTATGCAGAAATAGCAAACTCTAGTGTTGGATTCTTCCCTCTGTGTTCTTACTGTGCACCCCCACTATGTCTTAAATGTTTGTGTTGTGCGCCCTATGCCTATGGTCGTATATTGTGGCAGTTACTCGTTGTGTGCCTTCAGTCTTCTTGCGCTAAACTTCATGGTTGCGTCTTGTTGGTTGTCGGGTGGCGACGTAGAGTCAAGTGTGTTGTTACTTCTACACGTGTGCACACACCGTAAACAATTTTTTTTTCCACCTATTTCAGAGTTATTATCGTAACGAGGAGGCCGTTACATATGGTATCAAAGCCAGTTCGACCCACGACTTGGGATTTGCTACGACTTTCATTGACATGATTATATTTGATTATTCTGTTGCTGATTCAGTTGAATGTGTGTGTGCAGGTAATCATGGTTAGAGGGCGCCGCGGAGGCAGATGACGGGGTGCTAGGGGAGGAGGTGTGACGCCTCCAGCAACATCCACGCCTGAGGGGTCTAACCCCCAGGGAGGCGAGCAGGTTCTTGGACAGGAGCAGATTGCAGTTGTCGATGTCGTGGGGATGATGAGATCTTTTCAGCGCATGTCTGAGTTGTTGATCAGCTGATTGGATAGAGATGAGGCCAGGGCGCCGACACCTACTGAGGTTCCGCTACGCGCACCGGCCGTTACAGGTAGCATTCACCGTGAACTCGAGAAGGTAAAATTTCTTGAGTTCTTTGGTGCCCCGGATGGCGCAGCTGCCGAGACATGGTTGTTGCATATGGTGATGTGCTTTGAACTTCGCGATTATACCTCCAACATGAAGGTCCTCATGGCGATCTTCCAACTGAAGGGGAGCGCTCTTCTATGGTGGAAGATGCTCTTGCCAGAGCTAAACATGGTCGTTGAAGATGTGTCATGGGAACTGTTCGAGGAACGGTTTCGAGAGAGGTATATTTCAAAAGAATTCATTGAGCGTCAGCTCAATGAGTTCAACACATTACGACAGGGAGGTAGTACGGTGCCCGAGTACGAGGCACGTTTTATGGAGTTGCTCTGGTATGCTCTGCACCTTAACACTGAGAAGGTCAAGGTCAACCGGTTCGTGTTTGGCCTTAACGACAGCCTGCGTGCAAAGGTTAGGATCTTGATGCCTCAAACCTTGCATGATGCTATCCAAAAGGCCCTCATAGCAGAGGAGGATCTTATCAGTGGGGGTCAGGCCAGGACTTCCGCTAGACCTGCAGGGCAGGGTTCGTCTGGTACATCGCAACAGCAGACACCAGCAAGACATACGTCGGTATATCGCGGCTTCCAGAGGGGATCAACATTCACTACACCTCGACGACCGTCGCCTCAGCAGCGGACACCTTATTGAGGACCACAGCACCAACATCAGCGTCACCCGCAGCAGCAGCAATTTAGGCATGTTCAGCAGAACATACTTGGTTTCCAAGACAGTGGGCCGTCATCTTCTACTTCGGGTACCAGGACTACTAGGCCGAAGAAGGGGTGTTGGACGTATGGGGATCCACACTACCAGCGCAACTGTCCTGTGGAGAGGACCAGAGCGTCTGGATCAGCCGGACCCACTACAGTGGGAGATATGGGCAAGGCCCATCGGATTCATGCAGTGGTGAATAACCGCCAAGCAGAGCACCAATCGACTGTGCTTGAGATGACAGGTACTGTCGCTGACCAGACCCTTAGTATTTTGATAGACCCAGTAGCTACTGAGAGTTTCATTTCTGGTGCAGCGCTAAAAAGGATTAAGGTCAAGGCAATCAAACAGGATGAGTTTAGTTTCATAGAGATGGCTTCGGGAGCCAAACAGAAGGTTGGAGGAAGGGTTATGGGTTGTGCCCTTAACCTGGGAGAGTTTGTCACTAGGGTCAACTTGTACGTCATGATCTTAGGGTCTTATGACGTCATGATGGGTATGGATTGGTTGGAATCGCATGAGGCGATACTCAACTGTAAGACGAAACAGTTGAGCTTGGTCGATGATGAAGGACAGAGACGCGTGATTGTAGGATGGAACCAGGGAGTATCCCTGAGGTTCATCACTTCCTTACAGTTACGGAAGAGTGCTCGCAAGGGGTGAAAGCTTTATGCAATCCTCGCACTAAACGAAAAGGGAGTAACAGAAGGTCTAGAACACACCTTTAGGTGGTGAAGGAGTTTGTGGACGTATTTCCAGAGGAGTTTCCTGGGATGCTGCAGGAAAGAGAATTGGAGTTTACCATAGACCTGAAACCGGGGACTGAACCGATAGCGATAACGCCTTATCGGATGTCGACCCCATAGTTGCAAGAGATGAAAATGCAACTGAAGGAGTTGTTAGACCTGGGACTGATACGCCCTAGTGTGTCACCGTGGGGTGCACTCGTTATTTTTATTCAGAAGAAGGACGGATCGTGGAGGCTTTGCATTGACTACTGTCAACTAAACAAGGCTACGATAAAGAATCAATATCCCTTACCAAGAATTGATGATCTATTCGATCAAATGAAGGGTGCGACGGTGTTCTCCAAGATCGATTTGCGATCAGGGTATCACCAGTTACGGATCAAGGAGGATGACATCCCTAAGACCTCTTTTAAGATGAGATTTGGACATTATCAGTTTAATGTTTTACCTTTTGGACTGACAAACGCCCCAGGGGTATTCATGAGTTTGATGAACGGGGTGTTCCGCGAGTACTTGGACAAGTTCGTCCAAGTATTCATTGACGATATTCGGATCTACTCTCAGATGACGGAGGAGCATGATGAGCACTTGCGCTTGGTACTACAATGTTTATGAGAACACAAATTATATGGGAAGCTGTCCAAATTCTCTTTTATCAATCGAGGATTCACTACTTAGGGCATGTCATCTCTGACGAAGGTATCGCTGTGGATCCAGCCAAGGTTGAGGCTATTATGGAATGGCCTGTGCTGACTAATGTCACAGAAGTGCGTAGCTTTATGGGTTTAGTGGGATACTATCGACGGTTTGTCGAGGGTTTTTCAAAGATAGCAAATCTGATCACGGAACTGCAGAAGAAAAAAAGGAAGTTTGTTTGGACAGAGAAATGCTCGGAAGCGTTTCGGAGGCTTAAATAATGGTTGAAAACAACGCCAATACTAAGGGTCCCTAACATGGACGCAGAATTCTTGGTATGCACTGATGCATCCAAGGAAGGGTTAGGCGGAGTCTTGATGCAAGACAGACAAGTGATTGCTTACATTTCCAGGAAACTAAAGAGGCATGAGGAGAACTACGCAACGCACGATTTGGAGTTATTAGCCATTGTATATGCCTTGAAGGTTTGGAGACACTACCTTGTTGGACGAAAATTTGAATTAAAGACTGATCATTTTGGACTACAACACATTTTTACGTAAAGCGGCCTGAATGCGCGACAACGACGTTGGTCGGAATTGCTTAGCGAGTACGACTTCGAGATTTCTTACATAAAGGGGACAGTGAACCGAGTAGCTGATGCTTTGAGTCAGAGACCACACATATTTTCGGTGTTGCCTCTTCAGACGAACCTACGTGAGAATATTCTCACTTTACAGCGTGACGATGACGGGTACAAAGAAGTCGATGATTTTATCAGAAAAAACACAATGATGGTACCACGATATGAGGGATTTCCTTTTGATAGCGATGGGTTATTGAGGTTTAGAGGTCGGATTTACATACCGCCAAATGACGAATTGAGGATGTTGATCCTGAGCGAGGCTCATAGAGCAGTTTACATGGCTCACCCAGGAATCACGAAGATGAGGGCAGACCTTAAACCCTTATTCTTCTGGAAGGGAATGAAGGCTGACATAGTCAACTTTGTGGCTAGATGTCTAGAGTGTCAGCAAGTAAAGGATGAACATAGACACCTGACAGGACTACTTCAACCGCATGCTATTTCGGAATCGAAATGGGAAGTTATTTCGATGGACTTTATTGTTGGATTGCCACTGATGACAAGGAGCCATGACTCGATTTTGTAGTAGTAGACACTCTGACAAAGAGTGCTCACTTTATTCCTGTGCGTATGACGTATCAGGCACCTGACATAGAAAGAGTTTTTATCAGTGAGATTGTGAGGCTACATGGCGTGCCTAAGAGGATTATATCTGATCGAGGATCGGTGTTTACTGGACGATTTTGGACGAGTTTCCAAGAGGCCTTGGGAATTCAACTTAACTTCAGTACTGCGTATCACCCAGAGACTGACGAACAGACTCAATGAACGAACCAAAGCTTGGAATACATGTTGTGCATGTACGTGATGGACCAACAAAAGCGTTGGGAGGAATTCTTTCCTCTAGTAGAGTTTTCTTACAACAACAGTTACCAGAGCACCATTAAGATGGCGCTTTTTGAGTTCCTTTATGGGCGACCGTGTCAGACACCCTTAAGTTGGGATCGGCTTGAGGATAGGGTCCTGGTTGGACTAGAAGTGATCCAAGAAATGGAAGAGCAAATGCAAACCATAATACAACGGATTAAAGAAGCGCAGGATTGACAAAAGAGTTATGCCGATGCACACCGAGTCGAACGTAGTTACGAGGTCGGAGATCGAGTCTTCTTGCGGGTTAAACCGCATAAGAGTTCGATCAAGTTTTGAAAGGGAGCTAAACTCTCTCCTAGGTTCGTGGGACCCTTCGAGATTGTGGAGAGAAAGGGGCCCGTGGCGTATCGACTAGCCTTGCCTGATTCTTTGAGGCGTATGCATGATGTTTTTCATGTATCAGTTTTGAGACATTATATTAGTGATCCTACACATGTGATTGACATGAGTTTCTTGCAGGTGTCGGACGAGGGAGCGCTCACGGCTAAGCCAGTCCGCATTTTAGATCATCGCGTTCGACAGTTACGAGGTCAAACGATATATTAGGTCAAGGTCCAGTGGAACAGTTATAGTCCACACTCGGCGACCTGGGAGGACGCATATGATATGCGCCAGCAGTTTCCATTTTTGTTTGATAGATAAACTTATGATACTGTGATACTATTATTTTGACATTTATACTGAGAAACTTCGGGACGAAGTTTAGACCAAGAGGGGGTGTATGTAACATCCCGCTCTGGCACACTTACAAACTTATTCTTTGAGGACACTTGCTCGCAAGTGATCTGGATTTTTATGATGATAAAACATCTATCCTTCATTATGATGTGTTAAGATAGATGACAGGATGTTTTACTATTGTTGTATACAAGTGCTATTGACTCAGTTTATTTGAGTGTGCAGGGTTTTTGACTTGGATGATGCAGAGGCATCGACGGAACCCTTGGACTCCAGATCGAGTCAGGGAGTGTGATATTGAGTTGATTTATTTACCAGGATATTTATTGATTTGATGATATGTTGTTGACATGTTCTGACATGATATTTGATGATGCAGGCTGACGATAGCTTGCCGACCAGACTCACATATGGAGTAAAGGGGCCACACACTAGTTCCAGAGAGGTTGAGGGAGAGGTGTGGACAACATCCCTGCCACAGCCTACTAGCACTCCCGTCGTGGCTCGAACTGTAGGTTAACGATTACCTAGTTCGAGAGGATCCACGATGCCATGAGGGCAGACTGCGATAGTCGCTCACGATGATTCTAAGGGGAGCGCAATAAGGCG
>SNQJ01S0050133.1:18365-39527 GCA_010110895.2 Picea sitchensis
TGAATCTCTCTGCTCGTTGGGTTTGGGTTCTTAGCATTTAGACTGAGGATGCACCTCCATAATCCACCCTGATCTATGCGAGTTGGGGGTTACCTGATCTCTACATTCGCTAAATCGTATGTGGAGGAATTTCTCTAGAACGCGGCCTTGCTTCACGCCCATTCTCTCGGACAACCACAGACTCACCTCTTATCCTTTCAGTAGAAATTCATCCTTGGGATTTAAGTGTTGCTTACTGTATGTTTTGGGTAAGTTCCTTGACCATGAGTGTGCATGCATGGTCGGTCTGACAGCTCTGTTGACGTCCTGAGTCTTATTTTTTTTTCTGGAGCGAATTTATCCCAGTTCCTTGCCTCGTTGATTTACCCCTTTACTTGATGATTGTTGGTTCCTAAATGATGTCGGGTAGCAGCCACGTCCCAGATGCTGATTCGCCTGTCCCTGCCAGCGAATTCCTTGGGCGGTAACAGTCATGTCCACAATGCCAATATTCTCTCATCCCTGGCAGCGATTTTATCTGATGTGTTTTCCACTTTTAGGTTTTATTTAATTATTAGTTAATGGCAATGTTAGTTAACTGTAATGTTACCTATTTGATTGATATAAAACTGTTATTGAGTTAGTAATGGCCTTTCCTTATCCCTCACAAAGATTAATTTTAGAAAAAAAAAAAGGAGTAAAAGCAGAGTGAACACTATTTTATTTCTTCTCAATTAATATGGAATTAAATGACTAAATTTGTTAACTTCTTTTGTGTGGTAAGCAATGTCGGGCTCTAATGCTCTTTTTTCATTATGGTTAATAACGTTGCAGCTGGTAAGTCTGTTTCGGAATRCTGATGTTTTTGCCTTATCGTATTGAAATTCTAAAGGGTTATTTATATTGAGTTTAAGGAAAGTCGAGGCATTAATTATTGAGTTTATCAAGATTATATGGAAAGTCATGCATACGGAGTTGTATGGAAGGTTTATGTATAGTGAGTTCATTGAGTCTATATGGAAAGTTCATACATTAATTATTGACTCTAAATTTCTAGCTACTAGATGTATATTGAGTTGAGTTAGACGGCTCCTTTGGCAAATATGAAAAGCAACATAAAATGCAATATTAAAGGCAATATTAGTATTTGTTTAAATAGAGAGGTTAATACTAGTCTAAAGCGCAATGTTAAAATTTGTTTAACTRCCTTGTAAATACTTGCTCGAATTGCAATGTTAATATTTGTTTAAAGTGAAATGTTAATAATGATGTTTAAAGCGAAATGTTAATATTTGTTTAACTGCCATGTTAATACTTGTTCAAATTGCAATGTTAAGATTTGTTTAAATTGAAATGTTAATGATGATGGCTAAAGCGTAATGTTAATATTTGTTTAACTGCAATGATGATACTAGTCCAAATTGCAATGTTAATATTTGTTTAAATTGAAATGTTATTGATGACGTTTAAAGCGCAATATTAACCTTTGTAAGGTCATTGTAAAGTATGGTAATAAATTGGGAGGCAATGTGATATAATATGGAGAATTTGGCTAGTAATCAATCACGGATGAGTCATAGACATTGCCTTGTCATTAATTTTAATGGTCGTCGTCCGAGTCCTTGTCTTGCGCCTTTTGTAGAAGACGTGGTTGCTCTTTCGTCTATGGTAGCGCTGGGTTATATTAATGTGTCGATTGGACTGCTTGTGTCGGGCGGGGTATAGACACATCCTTGTAGCCTTAGCATATATGTTCGGGTGTGTGATTTTTCCGCGTAAAGAATCCAGTACCATATCAAGAGTCTCGGGCCCTTTAAAGGCAGGGTTTCCACTCTTGCGACACGCCTGACGGAGATTTATTAGTTTCTTCCTGAGTAGTCGGCCAGGAGCCTATCTAATCTTCTTTCGAGAAGACATAAGACTAAAAGCCCTGCTTTTCTGTGCAGAAATAACAAACTCTAGTGTTGGATTCTTCCCTCTTTGTTCTTACTGTGCACCCCGAGTATGTCTTAAATGTTTGTGTTGTGTGCCCTATGCCTATGGTCGTATATTGTGGTAGTTACTCATTGTGTGCCTTCAGTCTTCTTGTGCTGAACTTTGTGGTTGCGTCTTGTTGGTTGTCGGGTGGTGACGTAGAGTCAAGTGTGTTGTTACTTCTACACGCGCGCACACACCGTAAAAAAAAATAAAAATTCACTTGTTTCAGAGTTGTTGTCGTAACGAGGAGGCCGTTACAAAAAGAAAGTGAAGTGGATACTGGGTTGGAGCTAGAATTGTCGTGCTTAAATCCAAATATTAATTTACCCTCATTCATTCAATTGTCATGCAATTTATAAAATAAATAAATAAGGTTACCACTATTGTAAACAAATCTCCCATATAAAATTCAATGTAAATGAAAGTGAAGTGGATACTGAGTTGGAGCTATAATTGTCATGCTTAAATACAAATATTAATTTACCATCATTCCTTCAATTGCAATTTATTAAAAAAAAAAAATGGTTACCATTATTGTAAACAAATTTCCCATATTAAATTCAATGTAAATGGCCTCAATTAAAATTACAAACTTGAAAAGTCAATAATTATACAACCCAAAGGAAAAATTCTCCATATCTATCAAAAAGAGTGAATAATTCTACAATCCAAAAGAAATATTGTCAATATCTATCACCCATAAATCCATTGAAATAGGAAAGAGGCAACATAACTAGATGAAATTTTTTAGGATTTTTTATCTCACCAATGCAAATACCCTCCTCTTTTAATATTGTAAACTAGTCGAACAAATAATCACCCCAAAGGAAATCTCTTCAATATTTATTATTCATAAATATGTTGAAATAAGAATGATATTTTTTTATCATTTAAAAATTTATTTAAATATAGTTTAAATATTTGAAAGATTTAGGATTAGGTGGAACAAGAACCCCAAGGTGGAAATTAGTGTGCAATTTAATAATTGAGTTTTTGTAAATAGATATGTTAGTCTTTAAGGGATTTTAGCGAGTAGAGGAAGCCAATTCCTCAATATTCATATATGGATTATCCATTCAATCTCTATTAATCTACATGCCATGATGTCTTCTAGATAGATTGACTCAAAGAATTAGGCTAGACAAAGCATTGTGTTTTTGGACATGAGGTGGCTATCAAATGTCACACTCAAAAAATTGATGATTGAATCCTTAATTAAAAAATAATTTTTAATAGTTTTCTTTAAATTATTTCTAGCCAATCCCAGGTTTGTCAAACTCAAGAAAAATGGATATATCAAATATCTATCTAAATGATAAATATCAAATATCTATCCAAATGATAAATATGCATGTTTATCCATTAACATATAATAGTATTGAAGATGGTGAGTACAAGACTAAGTTTAGTTGTTGTGCTAGACATATTATAAGTGGTATCTATTTGTATTTGGTCAAATTGACTCATTAACCACCGAACAATAAAATAATAATATGGAATTTCAAATCCAAGAGTGTATATCCCAGCCTACACAATGTTTACTACTTGACAATTGGGTGCTTGTCCATCACCCCAATTGATGAAGACATGCACCTATTACTTGTGACACATATTGGTTCCCACAATTGGCATATGAGATAGCAAAGTGACTATATGGAGATCACTGATTTCGTCCAATAGAAAAGTAGACATCATAGTGATAGTTATTCATTTAGTGCACTTTTAGGGGTATTTATAAGATCTATTTTTGTTTGATGAATCTAGAAATCCATGCACTCTATGACTAATAATACCAGCAATAAGATTGCTAGATCATATGCTACAAATAACAAAAGATAAAATAGATCTCTCAAAACATTATTGCATTCGATTGGTGATCATATTGTTGTAAACCAATCAAGGAAAATATGTTACTATATTATTTTTCTCAGGGAGGATAATAATGTCATCCCAAGTGTTGAATATTTCCGCTGTAACCACAATCTAAAATTAACAACATTTCAATAGATCTAGAAGTATCCCCACAAAACAAAGTTGTGTTTAATGAAATCCCAAAATTTAAAAGTACCATGTTTCCTTATTTTCCCTTACAAAATCAAATTCCACCCAAAATTTTGAATTATATAAAAGTTACTAAGAGTTGATGTGCATAGAAAAATTCAATACCCATATTTCCTCTAGAGTTTTGTCTCTTGGTATCATGCAACATTTCCATTAAAAATGAGACCTATCTTGATTTTAACTTTTTCTTTATGAGAATAATTTTTATGATGGAAAATTCATATGTTACTAATAAATTAGGTTAAAAATATATCTATAAAAACATTCATTTGATAGGTGGTAGATGAGTTCATTAATACCATTGCACACCTATTATGGGAAATGAATTTCTATATTCCCTTCTCAACAGGGAACAATAATGTCCTCCAAAGTGCAATTTGTTCAATAATCCAAGTTCACTAGCTCCTTTTTAAGGTAAACATAAATTTAATCTCAAATTCAACATTTCAAAAGTAATATTTCTCTTATTAAAATTTCAATTTTATTCTAAACTGGATTACTTAAAACTTTAGTATCCACATTTAAATAAATGCAAGTTTCCTTGACAAACAAAACAAAATTTTGAATTTATTAGAGTCCCTTCCTAACTTTTTCCTACAAAATCAAATTCCATCAAAACTATAAATTATATCCAAGTTCCTCCCAATTCATGTACATAGCCACTAACATAGTTTACAAAATCAAATCCTATCAAAACCATAAATTATATCCAAGGTCCTCCCCATTCATGTACATACTGACTAACATAATTGAGTTGCAGAAACTTATTTAACAATACATGATCAAGATGATCAAGATAATGGTCGTGCATTGCTATTTTTAATCATAAAAATATTTGAGAAAGGATAAAATTTATCATTGGAAACTCTACATGTAGTATTCAATCAAAGAGTTTAGCATAACTATCAAACTTTAAAAATAAAAAAACTTATATTAAAATTAAACTTGAAAGTTTAATTAGTAAAGTTTTACATTTTTATGCCAAAAGGCGTGCGCCTATTGGAAATGGGCACATTTAATCATATTTTAACCATAAATTCAAATCATATGGTTATCAATTGAAGACGATGGCATATTCTTCGTCATCCTTCCAACTCAATGAATGAAATCGCATGTTCATAACTTTCTTGTATTTTTGAAGGCCTCAGTTAACCTATTTACTTTTAAACATTTACTTAATATGATTAAAAAATTATTGTGTGACAATCTAATTGCCATGTTCAAATGATTAGCAAACTTAATTCCAACCCTTTCATATTCTCCGTTATTGGATGGCTTAATGTGAATTCCTTATGTCGTAATAAGTCAGTCGCATGGATTCTGGCAATGCAAAGGAAAGAAACAAGAAATACCACTATATTTTTACTACGTTTGGAATTTTTTACAAGTCGAAACATTTCGTCGTTCACCAGCCACGAGTTTTCAGCTGTAGTAGTAATATTGAATACCGAATACAAATTTTTCATATCTCGTGGAGGTCGTAATATGCGTCTGGAGATCTGGGAGATCTAGCAAGCCATGTCAATTTTCCATTTGCACTTTTGACTAGGCCTTTATTTCCCTCATGCCACCAATGGGATGGGATATGAAGGTTGTCAATCAACAAATCACAACTCTTGTTGACAAGATTTGGATATCTATTTGAAGATTTGAATGACTTGTTTTCCCCATCATAGCCATCAAGTAAATGGAGATAAAATTCTAAAATATGAAAGTCAGACAGATTATGAGTGGGATTCAAGAAAGGGGAGTTATCGTTGTGTAGAGAAAGTTGGATGCCCACATGAAAATATGTTCAGGGAAGACAACTGGGTAATTTTCTTAGCCATCCCATGTTCTCATTCATAAAAAGGCCAGGGACATTGGTAACCACATTGTGCGTGTTTAGCATCCTCAAAACTTTAATGCCAATCTCCTCCATACATTGGGCAAATATTTGGTTTCCTACTCAGGGAGAGGCGAAGGCAAACAATATGACAGGTATGGGAAATTCCATATTGTGCATCTTAGCAGTCTCTTTGACATCATATGCACTTAGCATTGCAAGTAGAAGAAAAACTACTTTTGATGAAGTATTACTTTAAAGTACTAAAATTGTTTACAGGTTTGAATATCATATTGCATTACATAACTGATTTCACATTAATATAAATACTTGTATAGGTTCCTTGTCATTAGAACAATTATCTCTAATGCATTTTATTATATTTTGATGAATCGTATTGTAATCTATCATGACCACACATGGGCCAAGAAGGATAGGTTGATACTTCACTCATGTGACAAATAGGCATCAAGGAATTAAACTTGAAAGTCGATGGTTACTCTGGTTAAAATGTCATTTTGTTATGATTTTTTATATAGTATTGCATTATTTTATTGTTCCACAAATGAGTTAGGAAAAATGGATTGTTTCTTGATTCTCATGACAAAGAAACATTTATTAGGATATGTAAACAACTAATAATTAGTGAACATCAACTTGATAGAATGTGCCTTTAGGTAAAGTGTGTTTCTTTAGTGTGTTTCCTTAATATGCATTATTATTCGTTTGTAATTATATAATCCGATGGTCACAATGTGTTATAAACATAGAGTGATTCAATGGTTCATATTTTTTGAAATATTAATGGCTATATTGATCCATTTATTAACACTAGATTCTTCCATGATCTCTATTTAAAGATTGTTGATGGTCATTTGTTGATCATTGATTGAGATAAAATCATTTGTAAAATCATTTTGGGGTCCTGGATTGTTTCTCTATTTGAGACTTTTAACCACATAATAAATTGGTGTATTAATATTTCATTTACTTGTGTTGGTGGATTCTTAGGGTGTTCGACCTATGTGGAAATTCCCTATTTGTCAAAAATGATACCAKAACTAGTATGAATAATGTCTCCCATTGTTGATCCAGATCATGAACTTGTGTCATTGCATGGATCAAAATATTTATGGCTTGTATTGTTGTTGTAATTCCTTGGGTAAGTGTGATATTCCATTRTGTGTGGAGTGTTTCCTTCAGTCGGAAACACTTTTTGTTCCACCCAAAAAGATTTCTATTTATTMAAGATATAACCATTTTTGTGAGTTATGGAGGTACATAATTTTATTATGGTTTTAATTTTTAATTTACTAAGTTAATGTTTCAGTTTTTTTGTTCATATTCCCAGGGTGCTACACTTTCCATTTGTGTATTCTCTTTTCTCTGTTCTTTGCACAATCTTGGCAAACCAAAAACATAATGGAAAGTGTTTTCTTTTCTATGTATTATATTTCCCCTGCACCTTATGCAAGATAAACAAATGAGAAACGGAGAGAAAAATTGCACTTTCTAGATAGGCCAATGAATATTTAATCTCGACCTTATAAAATTTAGGATTTTTTTTCTAAATTTAGTTTTTTTTTTATGTGTGGGAGTAGAGGGAAAAAAAAGAATCACCTCTGCTACTTAACATTTTCTATTTATTTTTCATTAGTTCACTTGGTTAAAAATTACTTTATTCAATAAGAGGTCTTGAGTTCAAGTCTTTCTAAATTTAATTTAAATTATAAAAAGTGAATCACTATAAGTAATTTAAATGTTTTTTTAATCATTTTTACATGAAACTTTAATTTATGAAGTAAATTCATTGTAAATTGGATACTGAGTCATTTTATAAAAGTGAATCACTTCATGTAAAATAAACTTATTTGTAAAAGTGAGCTTATAGGAAAAGTTAGAGAAGGAAGGGGATTTTTCTACTCAGACACCTCATTGTGCATCCATCACCATGTGGATGAACCTTTACCTTCCACATGGAACCTTGATTAACTTTTATACATTTCACAATAATGACATAACTTTGACATCCAAAGTCCATTTTCAATGGCACATTTTTTGAAGCTACCTATTTTTTTTTAGAGCTTTTGATCTAAATAATCAATTTCTTCTTTTTAAGACATCTTACCTACATGTTTTAATATGGTTAGTGAAAGTGATGTTTTTCTTACCAGTTAAAACTACTTCTCATGGAAATCCCATATGAAGGATGTACTATGAAGTAAAGGAATTTATCATATTACCTTGGGAAAATAAACTATCATTAGTATTGCTTCAAATAAATTCAAATGGGAAAACAAAAATGATGGAGCATGTGGATTAATTGAAATGCCCATCTCTACTAATTTATTATTTCACTTTAAAAGGAGTTGATAAACTAGATGACGCTTGAGAAAATATGTAAATCGTATTTGGTAAACAAAATGAGATTCGCGCCCACCAACTTGAAAATCAACATCCTAGTAATTTCTCTTTTATTGAAGATTATCTATCTAAGTTCAAAACGCTAAAAAATTTACTTAAAAACTATAAAATAGAAAATAATGATGACCAATTCATATATGTTATTCTTGTTAATCTTGGCGCCATATATATCTACTTTTCACTCAACGAGAGAAGCTTTACGAGTCACTTACATATCACATTCCTAGGTATACTACATTATGTTTATGATTGTTGAGTGTTTATGGTCTATATTCCATACATGTGAACTTCTATAAGAGAATGAGACTCACTAGTTGAGTGGGGGAGAGAGGCCATGAAAGTTTGTAATGGTATTTTGCTGAGAAATTGATTGAAAAGATGGGACTCACTAGTTGAGAGGAGGAGAGAGGCCATGACAATTTGTAATGGTATTTTGGAGAGAAATTGATTGAAAAGAAAAGTTGGTTGTTATAATTTTAGTGGAAGTAGGATTGGGGACGTGAACCTTTCTAGATGAGGGGTTTGTATTGGTGGAGAGACTTATATCCTCCACCAGTTCATCAATTCATGTTGTCTTTTACGAGATCTATAGTTGAATTCAACCTAGGAAATTGAAGCTAATTAAGAAGAAAAGTTAAATAATTTGAATTCTTGTTATTTAGATTTTGTTGTTTACCTATTCATGGAAATTGTAATTCATGTTGAAAAATTATTAATTTAAAATTTGTGGAAGATGAAATATATATTTCTTGTTAATTCATGATTTTTTTGTAACTTATATTTGATTTGTAATGAATCTTCTATTATATGATTAGTATCTATATAATTTAGTGACATCTCATCCTCCTTTACATAAACTACTATCTATAATGGAATTAATATACGGATAAACTTCAGATTAATATGATCTAAGGTGATGTCATCACATAATTAATTCACAAAATAACTAATAAATCAATGCACTAAATTGTTTTTTACTATATCAATAACAAATAAATGTACCATTTATTATATCAATACCTAAATAAATGCATCATTTTGATTGATCATTTTTCATTCTATAGTTGTTGATATCACATTATTAAATCATTTTTCATTGTATCATTGCTAAATTAATTGCACCCAATTGTTTCACTAAATCCAATGTTAAGCATTAATTTGTGGGATTGTTATCACTTATATGAAAGGCAGTTCATACAAAGTCAATTTATTATAGTTGTTCTCTATTTAAATTTACAAAGGTGAAAGTACACTATCCCCTTTAGATTTAAACATGTAACCTCCAAAAAAAACACATATTCTTATAATTACAATAAAAAATGCTTAACCTTATAAAAATATAGAAAAAAAATTGAGAATATTATAAGAAACTTAAAAAAAAAAATTATATTTACAAATTAAAAAATAAACTAAATAAACTAATATTAATATAAAGACTAGTTCATATTAAAAAATATTAACATTATGATATGTTACTTATGAATGTAGATTTTTATTTTTGATTGCACTACAACATATGTATATCTTCATCTTATGTGGTGTGCGTTACAACATATGTATATCTTACTATTCATCTTATGTGGTGTGCGTTACAACATATGTATATCTTCACCACAACATCAGACACTAAATATCACTCTCGTGATTCCTGTTAATTTATAAATATAAGAAACATCCATGTGATATGCATTCACAGATCGATTCATTCAATGTTGCTACCCAAATAAATTAATAATAAAATATGCCCGTATGCTATCGACGTCCATCGAAGCAACGGATTTGTACCAAAATTATCACATTTGACTTGGAGTCCAAAACGTGTGCACATACCAAGTAATCACGGTTTCTCAACTGTAGTCTCTCTGGAAAGTTTGGCAAGGCCACTAGTCAAAGTTTGATTTCCTTTCCATCAAAATGTCGATGGTGGATCTCAGCGTTAAACTAATGAGAATGGCAGGTCTGAGTCAAAGTTTTATACAGTTTTATTTCCTTTCCAGCAAAATTTCCATCGTGGATCTCAGCGTTAAACTAATGAGAACAGCAGGTCTGACTGTAGTCATTGATTCAATACGAGTCCGCGAATAGTAATTATGACTGTGGTTATTGATTCAATAAGAGTCCGCGAATAGTAATTATGACTGTGATCATTAACTCAAAACTTATATAAAAAAATAACAAACATTAAATTCAAATCTGAATATTCATTTGTAAACCAAAAACTAACAAACATGACATCAAAAATGGCAAGATTCATAAAACTAGAGAAAAGGAAGAGACCATAGTTTTCTCCTAATAAAAGAAAAGTGAAGTGGACACTAAAGAAAAGTGAAGTGGACACTGAGTTGGAGCTAGATTCTAGATTTCTCAGGCTTAAATCAAAATATTAATTTATCCTGTTTTAATTGTTATGCTTGTAATTTATAAAAAATGGTTATCACTATTGTAAACAAATCTCCCATATAAAATTCAATGTAAATGACTTCTATTAAAATTACAAACTTGGAAAGTTAATAATTGTACAACCCAAAAGGAAATATTATCAATATCTATCACAAAGAGTCAAGAATTCTACAATCCAAAGGAACCTCTACCTCATATCTAACATATCTAACATGCATATTTATCATTTGGATAGATATTTGATATATTTATTTTTCTTTAGTTTAACAAACCTAGGATTGGCTAGAAATAATTTAAAGCAAACTATTACAAATTATTTTTTAATTAAGGATTCAATCATCAATTTTTTGAGTGTGACATTTGATAGCCACCTAATGTCCAAAAACACAATGCTTTGTCCAACCTAATTCTTTGGGTCAATCTATCTAGAAGGCATCATAGCATGTAGATTAATAGAGATTGAATGGATAATCCATATATGAATATTGAGGAATTGGCTTCCTCTACTAGCTAAAATCCCTTAAAGACTAACATATCTATTTACAAAAACTCAACTATCAAAATGCACACTCATTGCCACCTTGGGATTCTTGTTCCACCTAATCCTAAATCTTTCAAATATTTAAACTATATTTAAATAAAATTTTAAATGATAAAAAATGATTCATTCTTATTTCAACATATTTATGAATAATAAATATTGAAGAGATTTCTTTTGGGGTGATTATTTGTTTGACTAGTTTACAATTTTAAAGGAGGAGGGTATTTGCATTGGTGAGATAAAAAATCCTAAATTTTTTTATGTTGCCTCTTTTCTATTTCAATGGATTTATGGGTGATCGATATTGACACTATTTCTTTTGGATTGTAAAATTATTTACTCTTTGTAATAGATATCGAGAATATTTCCTTTGGGTTGTATAATTATTGACTTTCCAAGTTTATAATTTTAATAGAGGCAATTGACATTGAATTTTTTTTATTGGAGATTTGTTTACAATAATGATAACCGTTTTTATTTTATTTATAAATTACATAACAATTGAATGGATGAAGGTAAAATAATATTTGGATTTAAGCACAACAATTCTAGCTCCAACTCAGTATCCACTTCACTTTCTTTTATTAGGAAAAAACTATCGTCTCTTCCTTTTTCTAGTTTTATGAATCTTGCCATTTGAGATTTGGATTTCATGTTTGTTAGTTTTCAGTTCATCAATGAATATTGAGATCAGTATCCACTTCACTTTCTTTTATTAGGAGAAAACTATCGTCTCTTCCTTTTTCTAGTTTTATGAATCTTGCCATTTGAGATTTGGATTTCATGTTTGTTAGTTTTCAGTTCATCAATGAATATTGAGATTTGGATTTAATGTTTGTTATTTTTTTATTTAAGTTTTGAATTAATAATAACAGTCATAATTACAATTCGCGGACTCGTATTGAATCAATCAGACCTGCCATTCTCATTAGTTTTACGCCGAGATCCAGGATGGACATTTTGGTGGAAAGGAAATAAAAATGTCTATAAAACTTTGACTCAGACTTGCCATTCTCCTTAAAACTTTGACTCAGACCTGCCATTCTCCTTAGTTTAAGGCTGAGATCCACGATGGACAATTTGCTGGAAAGGAAATAAAACTGTCTATAAAACTTTGACCAATGGTTTTGCAAAACCTTTCACATAGACTACAGTAGAGAAACCATGATTACGTGGTATGTGCACACGTTTTGGACTTTCTCTATAATGACCTCATTGATTCTTACGGCTGGATGTAACTCTGCTCTCCGAGTAAAATGTGATAATTTTGGTACAAATCCGTTGCTTCGATGGACGTGGATAGCAATTGGGCATATTTTATTATTAATTAATCTGGGCAACAACATTGAATGAGTCGATCTGTGAATGCATATCACATAGATGTTTCTTATAACTTTTTGCACCAACTTTGAGTGACTATAATTATAAATTAACAGGAATGGTGTATCGTCACGGGAGTGATATTTAGTGTACATATGTTGTAGCGCACACCACATAAGATGAATAGTAAGATATACATATGTTGTAATGCATCAAAAATAAAAATCTACATTCATAACATATCATAATATTAATATTTTTTTATATGAAGTTGTATTTGTATTAATATTAGTTAATTTTTTAATTTATAAATATAAAAAAAAAAATGGTTAAGGTTTTTATAATATTTTCAATTTTAATGTATATTTTTATAAGGTTAAGTATTTTTTATTGTACTTATAAGAATATGTGTTTTCTTAGTTACATGTCTAAATCTAGAGGGGATAGTGTACTTTCACCTTTGTAAACTTAAGTAGAGAACAACTATAATAAATTGACTTTGTATGAAGTACATTTGCTATAAGTGACAACAATTTCCCACATACATTTTCACTTTACTAGACTTTTTAGCTTAATAATTTGATACAAATTATAGATGCACATTAATCACAAATTAATGCTTAACATTCGATTTAGTAAAACTATTTAGTGCAATTAATTTAGCAATGATACAATGAAAAATGATTTAATATTGTGATTTCAACAACTACAGAATGAAAAATGATCAATCAAAATGGTGCATTTATTTCTGTATTGATATAATAAATGATACATTTATTTTGGTATTGATATATTACAAAACAATTTAGTGCATTGATTTATTACTTTGTTTGTGCATTAATTATGTGATGATATCACCTTGGATCATATTAATCTCAAGTTTATCCCTATATTAATTCCATTATACTAGTTTATGTAAAGGACGACACTATTACACTAAATTATACTAGATACTAATTATATAATAGAAGATTCATTATAAATCAAATGCAAGTTACAAGAAATTCATGAATTAACAAGAAATATATATTTCATCTTCCACAAATTTTAAATTAATAATTTTTCAACATGAATTGGCAATTTTCATGAATCGTGTAATGTCTTAGGCATTAGGGTCCTCAGCTTCACACGAATATTAAAGTTAAGGCCGAACACAAAATTGTTGACCTTTAGCATCTCCATGTTCATATGCAGGGCATACCTAAGAAAATTCATGAATTGGGCCTCATACTATGGCACCATAGAATCACCCTATCATAAGGAATTGAACTCATTGAGCTAGCACTCGATGAATTCCTCTAATAAATACCTCTCCTGGAACTGCTTCTCGAACAATTCCCATGAAACGTCTTCGAAGACCATGTTTATTTGAGGTAGGAGCATCTTCCACCATAGAAGAGAAACCCCCTTCAGCTGAAATATCGCCATGCAGACCTTAATGTTGGAGGTGTAGTCACGAAATGTAAATCACATCGCCATGTTCTCCAACCATGCTTCAGAAGCTGAGCCATCCGTGGCACCCATGAACTCCAGAAAATTCACCTTCTCGAATTCTCTGTGAATGCTACTAGTACGAACCAGAATTTTGTGTGAACCCTCATTGAGCACATGTGCCCTAACCTCATCTCTATCTAGTCGGTTAATCAGGGCCTCTGACATCCTCTGAAAGGACCTCATCAAACCAACCACATCCCCCACAACAATATCCTCCTATCCAATGACTTGTTTTTTTCCTTGCGGGTTATACCCCTCTTGAGTGGATGCTACTGGAGGAGTCACACCTCCTCCCCTAGCACCGCGTCATCTACCTCCACAACGTCCTCTAACCATGATTACATGCATGGACAAATTCAAATTTTAATTACTGATAAATCATTAATGAAGTGTTTAATACAATGGAAGGTGTAATGATCCCAAGTCACGTGGTTGAACCCGCTCTGATACCGTATGTAACAAACCCGTCATTATGACAACAAAACGATGTACAATAGGTAAAAAAAAAAAAAATCATTAGGAAATTAAAACATCACAACATGATTTATCGCTTCACAATCCCACATTATCGTAATTATTAAAGACACAATCAACACATTAACATAATCATTAGCGACACATGATTAGCACATAATCACCAATAGAAACGTGATTCAACACATCATGCTCCGGAAGAAAAATACAAATAATTGATCAACTATGTCACTGAACATTTAAAGGACTACCCACCCAACCTATTCTACATTGTTAGGAACTCTAGGACACATAAGCAATGCTCAAGCCTAGGATTCATCCAATTTATTTTGACCACTTAGGGTCTCAAGGATGGCGATTGTTCTTAGGAGAAAGGAAGTGTCTAATTTCCTTAATCCATCAAAACTCATAATTCTAGGCTAAATTATCAGTCATACATCAACATTACTCATGGAAAAGGAAAAATCCAAATACTTGATCAATCATACATCAATATTATTCATGGTGCAAGATAAATATAAATACTTCATCAATCATACATCAATATTATTCATGGCAAAAGAGAAATATAGTTACTTAATCAATCATACATCAATAGTATTCATGGTGTAGCAAAAATTCTACAAAAACAATAATTAATTTCATAGACGTTGTTACCACCTATGGAACATGAAAAGAAATAATTTTTAAAAATAACAAGAGAAACAACATGACCAGTTATAAGTCCCTTAAAGAAGTGTGAAAACAAGAAAAGGTTTCAGTTGAAAGACTTCTCCTAGACCGCACATCAAAGTATATAAGTAGACATTAGGCCACCTATATTGTAAAGGAGGTCATAAATTCTTCCAATTCACTCAAAACATCCTTCAGACTATCTAAATTCCAAGCATGCAAGTACCTTTTCCATCTATACTAAGGTTTTATTGAAATCATGTAAGATAATAAATTAATTCAGTTATGTTCTATGCCAAGGAATTTTGCACTCTATCATTTCAAGAACCACCATTCGGGGTGATGCCACAAAGTTTAAGAACAAATATTAGGTTACAGTAATGATATTCAAAGGGACATTCACCTAATTGAATTATGTACAGATCAATTATTCCTTACCTGTTTCCACATATTAGATTATATACACCATAGGTCATACACATGACATCGTGAATTAGGTAGTTGGGTCGAAAATACAAGTTATCAATGGTTATTGGCTGGGGGAGATTTACTTGTATTAATTTTAAAAGAATTAAATGCTCCATCTTCAAGATAGTGGAAAAGGAAACCATTACCAAGGAATTATATTTATAACCGTTCAAGCTTAAAACCCTTGTGTGTCATTGCCATTGGAAATGATAACCTTAAAGAATAAATTATAAATATTCTCACCCCCGTCATATTATTTAGAAGACTAGGAAACTTACTTAGTTATAGTAATTCAATATTTAATTTGTTTCTCTTATTATCTTCTTCAAACATCATATGCTAATGTCTAAAAATTTTCGATTCCTAGAAAATTTCTGAATAAAATTTCAAGTGTTACTTCAGGTAGACAACTAAAAAGTGCAATCGTAAGTAAGAAGGGATGAGATATCCAAGTGAGTTCTTGAGTATCCAACAAATAACTAAGGAGGGAGGGAACTCCTTCCACAACATGCAATCGGGGTAGACTGTAAATCTGCTCAAGACATTCTTCCTTGAGGGGGGGTCTAACAACCATTTAAACAAAGGCTCCTGAGTTGTAGGCAACAAACATGTGAGGGTAAAGGATATTCTATCTTCTCTTAGACTCCAAGAAAGAAACTCAAATGGTCAATTCACAGACAATCACTACCACAGTCATCACTCATCACTTACAAAATGACGAGAAAAGGAGATCTTACAATGCGCAACCCAATTGCATCCATAATTTAACGGTTTTTTCAAATTTTTGAAGATTCGAGACATCAAAATTTAATAAAATTTTTGGGGCTATCAGGGTTTAGAGATCGCGTCAAACAACAATGCTGGGAACAAGTTAGATAGGACCCAAGGGCGAATCCACAGGACCACTCTCACCGTGAGAGATCATCGTGGAAGGGTAATATCAGACTACGCTAACATTCGACAGTAAGGATAGAGTTGAGCACCGAATCGCCTTCTCAGGGATTGAAGGAAGCAATCACGTCTCCCCTAAACAGAACTGGAAATTTAGGTTTAACCCCAAGAAACGAAGAAACATGATACCAGTGCCTAATGCGCCCAGTATAAAGGCCAAGAAGAGGGGAGATCACGCAAAACAACAATAAAAATGTGGGGCAGAACCTGTCTCTTCTAAAACACGTAGGTCATCCAAAACTTATGTGAAGGGCGTAAGCCTTTCTTGCCAAGGTTATCGATTATCCTGAGGCTGGTGACCACAATGCAATATCCGAAGACCAAAATAATCAAGACCATCGTTTAGAAAAATATTCTACCCAATTACCATTTAGACTGACGGAGAAAATTAAAATCTTAACACTAAAATTAAATAACACTTATAAACAGTCTTTTAAACTTTAGAATTTAACTCGAATTGTAATCACATGGGTTATTTATTTCTTCAGGATCTTTTCCAAGCACCACAAAACAATACTGCATTCTTCTAGACATACCATACAAGAAATATTTCGCTGCGACAACCCATTCTACAAATATTAATTTTGAGTTTAACATTTGATATGCCATTCATTGGCTGCAACAAGTAAAATGAAAATGGATAGGCAATAAGGAGAGATAACAGGAAATGTACAATTCTTGGCTAGAATTTTGGATGCCATTCCACTCCAGAAAAATTATTTATTGTATGAAATTGATCAAGCAATTTCCCAATCCATTTCAGAAATAAATTACAGTTTATGAAAATATTCTAGGGAACTTATATATGTAAAATTAACTTATTAAAGTTACAAAACCCAATAAAAATACCGTAATTGAAGCCGACAAAGATGAAAGTGTTCCCCAGCAATGGTGCTCCCTCCTTGAGACTTCACTAGTATCTGCTATAGTATCTGCTATCCAATGCTAGGGGTACTCTTCTTCCCCCTTATCCCCCTAGCCGCAAAGGAGCCACCCAAAAAAAACCAGAATCCTCTAGCTCCCATCTTACCTTATGTAGAGCCGCCACCCTCTCTAAAGATGGGTATCTCAATTCTCACAAGTAAAAGCAGTAAAAAATTCTACAACATAAGTTTACCCATAACTAGTGTGATTCTTTTTTCCCTCTAGACCATTTGCTTTATAGGAGTTTCCTTAATGACACATCCCCACTTGCACAATTAATTCACCTTTTTAATTAGATAAATTAGAATTAATTCCCCCTTACACTTGTAACCCTTTCCCCCAAGTTGCACACGAAATTCCACATTTTATTTAGTTAAAGTCAATTTCCCACACCCTTCCTAAAAGCGCTCCTTAATTGGCTCCTAGTTGTCTCTTTATTCCCCAATTTACCATTAAATGACTGACGCCTTACTAAATCTAAGTTGAGTTAAAATAAGAGTATTCTTCTAGTTAGACTAGTGTTAACTAGACTCTAGATACCACTCTATGCATACACATATTCTTTCATGCTTTATTCCTTTCTCATATTAATATTTCGATTTGGTATTTTCTTGCACACGTGTATTATATTAACTCTTTAGAATTATTTCTTTTTTCTTAATTTCTTAAATTGATTTACCTCATTCCAATTTTTGTTTAATTTATAATTTAGGTTTAGTCTTCTCAAGAACTCAAACTTAGGCTTAATTTTTGGAATAGGATTAGATTGTCATTTGGGGATTTATAGTAATCATTTCAATCCTTAATTAATTAATTAAATTTGGAAATTCTTAAATATTTTACAAGGTTTAATTATTCGCCCAAGGTTTTCTAGGCCACTTAGATTCATTGACCCAAGTGTTACTTCCATGACGTGCCCTTCAAGACGCACTCCGTGCTCTAAGGGTGTCACTTGCCTTTGAATGGTTTTGGTAGTTATCCAACCCTTGGAGTCAACACTCCATTCGGGTGACCTTGTTAAAGACTAAGGKATTCTAAGGAATAATGGCCCTTCCCTATTGTGTGCCCCTTAGGAATATTCATGAGATATTGTCTCAGTCTTCCCTCACAACATCGTGGACCTCTCAAACTAGGTAATCGTTAACCTAGAATTCGARCCATAACAAGAGTGCTAGTAGGATGTGATAGGGACACTTCCACACCTCTCCCTCAATATATGGTYKATGTGCATGGCCCCTTTACTCCTTATGTGACTGAGATTAGAAATAATTTGTCAACTTGCACTCATCAATGAAACTCTATCAATGATTCATATACAAAATCATACAATAATCGATCATATGTCACATATGCATAAATGAAATACTCAAACCAATAGAATCCACTCCTTGACTCAATCTAGAGTCCAAGGAGGCCCATTGATGCCCTCAACATCTACAATATGTCAAGTGTCCTACACACTCAACGAAACTCATCAATAGCATTTGTCAATACACATATAAAAAATAACATAAAAATCATAATCCATCAACATCATCATAAAAATCCATAAGCGAAGCAAATAACCATGTATTATAACCGGATCACTTGCATGCAAGTGTCCTCAAAGAATAAGTAAATAACATTTACTCGCAATAGCGAGATGTTACAAAATCTAAACACATAATAAGACATATGTGAAAATAACTATATTAATTCACTTTATATCTATTTTAATATAGTTATCTATAATATAGATAACATTTTTACTATAGACCTACTAGTTGGATCAAAATTAGGGAACAATGGGGTGTAAAAAAGACCCTCTTTTCCCCAAATCCAACATCCTCCTCTAAATCTTTTTGATGATCAACAAGATTTGAAAAATTAATTAAAAAAAAATATCTTCGAGAATAAATAAAAATCCTAATGTTTTGTTCAAGTTGAGTAAATCCACTCATACAAATTTGATGTGGAAGGTCAAAATGTATTGAATATGAATACTAGCGAAGAGGATTTGTAATATGAAAGTAATTTTGCAAGATGAGGAGTAGAGACCGCCAAATTTGGCACCTCCTTAGATTTCTCCACAATATACACAATAGATGTAGCACGATACAAAGTAGATGATTTCTTCTAGACTACATTCCTAAAAGAAATAGGTTTTCAATATTAATATCCTCCCTTTACCACCACTATTGAAACAACTATAGAAGTAAAGTGAAAGTAGAACCTTCACCAATTATATATTCATAAAGAAAATAAGTCTCAACCTATTTTCTACACTAAAATCCCACGCATGAACACCAAGTGGAGTTTTGTTTTTTTAAATATACACAGTTTCATCGGATATCCAACAAAACTGTGCATATTATATATATACACAGTTTCGTCGGATATCCGATGCACAGTCCGATAGTAAAATACGTCGAAGGTATAACACCTCCGTCGGATCTACTATATAGATGTTGCATATTCAATGAAGGTGAAAGTTGAACATCTAACAACAAGTCCGATAGTAATATCCATGAAAGGTATGGCCTCTCTGTTGAATCTACTATTTGGATGTCAAATATGAAACATGTAGTTACATCGGACTTTCAACAAGTATCCGTTGGAAATAATGGTTGATTTTGACGAGCTTTTGGTCCTTAGGGTTGTCAACATAACCGACGAAAATGTATTGGATACCCGATGTCAATATTTTTGCAGATATCCAACCCCATTACACTAAAGAAACTAATAACCAAGTTTCATTGGAGTGTCTAAGGAATTTCATCAACAAACCGACGTACGACCATTGGATTTCAGTGCACAAGAAGTAGTGAAGACAAGGAAATACATGGTAAGTCATGGAATGGAAAGGAAAGGCACAACAAGGCATGGTGTGACATGGAAAGGGAAGGAATGTCATGGAAAGGAAATGAATGGGATGGTAAGGCAAGGAAAGTCATGGAATGCAAAGACAAGGCATGTAAAGGCATGGAATGGCATGGAAAGGAATGGCATGGAAAGGCATGGTATGGCATGGAATGAAATGAGATAGAAAGGAAAGGCATGGCATGACATGGAAGGGCAAGGAATGGAATGACAAGGTGAGGCATGGAAAGGAATGGAATGGGAAGGAAAGGCATGACATGCCATGGAATGGCATGGAAAGGCATGGTTTGGCAAGGCAAGGAAAGAAAACACAAGGCATGGCATGCAAGGAAAGGTATTACATGGAAGGAAAGGCATGGCATGGTGTAATGTCTCCAATAACACCATTTGTTTCTTAAATTCATTATTTAGTCTCGTACTTGTATTACTAAATATAGCATCCCATCATCAAAATTGAAATTTATCTTCAAAATTAATCTTATGTATATTTATAGACATCATGGCATCGCCATGACAGGTTGAAGACCCCTTTTAAAAAATTAACTTGGCATGAAATATTATTGTTAATTATTGTGAATTATTATTATTATTATTGTGGATTTAATCATGATCAAGGTATTCATTCATCCTTCTCTCTAATTGTTTAAGTACCTTTGGTTTTGTAAATATAACTAGAATAGTTTCACCAAATAATATATAAAATCATTTAATATATAAAAACATTTAAGGATTAAACTATCTGTAGATAAATAGACTCCATTATACATACATATGTAAATATTTCATATTATAT